>KN480338.1:0-10492 GCA_000787095.1 Periophthalmodon schlosseri
ATGGGAGACACATATACTTTGTTGTAGACCAATGAAATTTGGACACGTCATAGGACATGTGAAAACAACCCTAAAATATAACTGGAGCAATATTCTATATCAAATAGGAAGTTGACCATACTGGATGGCATTTCTGCTTCCACTTTGGCATGCGTTTATATGAAATCTATCTAGTTATAGGTTTTTGATCCAAAAGAGCTCACATTCCACATGCCACATCTGGAGAGATGTTGTTAATCAATAGTTATCCATTTTTCTTAGATATACATTATATTATGCCATCAAAAAATGTCTTTAATTCCTTTTTGTTTTGTTTTTTTTATATCTGCTCACGGCAACATGCAACAGTCTATAGAGCTAAAACAGTGCAAAATCAAAACCTGAATAGAGCAAAGTACTGACCACATAACCAATGATCACTATGTGCCCCACACAATTTACATAAAAAGCCCCAAATTTTCTAACTATCACAAAAACTGGAGCATTAATTGTATTCACCAAAACATAAAAAAGTCAATTGGACCAACATCACATTCTTTATTGTTTGGACTGTGGGAACATAAACATCCACTATTTCATATTGGACTTTCTAAGTCAGTTACACTATAGCTTTATTATGCACGAGGTCACTGGTGATTGAAAACTCACCAGTTAGACATTATTTAGGTCACTCCAGTCAAAAAAAGTCAATTACACCATAGAAACCTTGTGTATTATGCGCAAAGTTGCTGGTTCAATGGTCTAGACCGCACTAGTATAAGTCAGGGGCAATCGTGATTAAGAGGCAGTAGCGGCCCATGGCGGGTGCAAGGGAGGGACGTGTGCATGGTGGCAAGGGCCATCATCGCCACTTGCAGCTTTAATGTTTCATTTATTATTTATTCCCAAAGAATTTTAGAGTCAATTCTATGAATTCTAGAGCCAATTAAATTAATTATTTTTGCACGCTGCCAACAAAAAGTTGAATACAGGAAACTTAGCGTATTCCTCTGTGTCACTGCAGAAACAGTTGAACCATTTGAACCAGGAGAACATCCTTTGAAAACAGTTTTGTTTCTGTTTTTTTTTTTGTTTTTTGTTTTTTTTTGGTGAGGCAGTGGGACCTAAAACAAAACCATATATGAGCAAACCCATCATGCTGTCACTGGCTGTGTTAACATGCACACCAGAAATCTGATCATTATCTGATTTCTAGAGTTATCAGGTTATTGGCTTTGGGCTAGTCCCTGGTTTGATCTGCGGCAATGGTGTAGTCCTTGGTTTCCTTGGTGGTACTCGGAAAGCCAAATCTTTTCTTGAGAACTGCTGTCCTAAAATATGTCTGGTATTGTAGAACTTATTGAATTCACATAAAACTGAGACAGCAGTGGTACGGAAAAAGTATTGCATTTAGAGAAACAGTTCATGTTTGTAGAGGATTCATCTGTGACATGCAGTGCTTCAGTGCTGTTAACGTGTCTGGCAGTAAGTGACATATTTACTCCAAAATATTTATTAAGTAATTTGATTCACACAAGAATTGCCTGTGCAGCTCTAGTCTCAGAAGAAACAAGAGGGAAACACTGTTTAAAGCATATTTCATCAAAACAGTTGGTTAACACTAGATAAGGTGTGGGTCTTACTTTGTTGATCGCTCTTGAGGGAAATTCATTCTCTGCCTTTGACCCATCCTTCAACCAGTGTCATTGGGCAGCCTTTCAGGAGCCCAGGGATCCATCTCCAGGTTCTGAGCTAAACTTAATTGGCAATGATAGCAGTAGTTGACTCAGGTAAATGACTTTTTCTCCTCAAATATGCATCCACAGAGAGGTGAAAGTGTGGTCATGGAAACTTATCAAGTAACTTTCCACCACATCACAAATCTATATTAGCATGAAAACCCTGCCTCTTTCACAAACATTTAAACTACTACACGTCATTGTTTTAGTCAAAATGCAGAGAAATATAGGTAGTACCTTAACTGTTTCACTGTAAAGGAAAAATAGTTGGTTTGGAGCCTTGTTTGTTGAGTTCAGTCTCTCAAACGTAAAGTGCGTCTGTCCTGTGCAGTGTTCAACATGAAATGACCTGTCCAAAGTGCAGGACTTTGACAAATAGGCTCATTATTTTACAAAATCATGTGAAGATTTTCTCATAAAAAGCATAAAAAGTAAATGTAAATATAACTGTATTAGCGTATGCGTAATATCAAAGTCATGACAAATAAACTGTTAAAAACACAACTGCAAACGTCATGAGTTCATCATTTGAATTTCCTTGGGGATCAGTAAAGTCTCTATCTATCCAATGTCTTTTTTTAAACAAATTACAACAACATTAAACTAAATTATGCAATTTAAATCTAATCAAATGTATTTATGATTTATAAAAGATCTTTTATTTTCTAAAACTACCCCAGTCATTCTGTCCATATTAGCCTCTAATGAGGAGTTTTGTTTTTTTTTTTAATATTTCATAAACATTAAATATACATTTTGCCAGATATGACGTCAATATGATCACATTTTGACTTTGCTGATAATTGGAATTTCAAAAGGATCTAAAAACTTCTAAAGTTTTGTAGACATTTTTAAACCCAATCTTAAAGATACATTTTTCAACCATGAGGCGAATTTGTAAAGTTCAGTTCCCCCAAAGGTCCTTGTAGTGTTGTTCTTGTTGAAATGCCAGTAATGATATATTTATATTTATGATATATTTGGAGGGGACACTGCTGGGAACATCAGATTCTGGTGCAGAATGCCATTGTGTCTTTAGGCAAAACACTTCACCCACCTTTCCTTTGGATGTGGTGTGTGAATATTGGTGGTGGTTGGAGAGGCCAATGGCACAGATTGCCAGTCTTGAGTCCATCAGTCTAACACAGGGCGGTGGCTGCGACAATTGTGCACTTACCCCGAACAAAGTGTGTAGTGACCAGTGCAATGCAATGTTAATGCTTTGTAAGACTAGGGGAATCTATGACTTCTGCATTATAGTTATTAAAAAGCATATTTTGCTCCTCTAAACAGTTGGTATATACCTCAACTTTTAAATGGCTCTTGTTTGTATGGACTGCAGAGTGTAGTACAGCATGAACGGGAGACATTTTGATTCAGGGTGTAGCACAGGTGAGTTCACCTTGCCTTTCCCAAATCAAGAGAATTCCACACCACAGCTAAGCATTTCTTTGGTTGTCTATAAAATGATCCTTTCTGTAATCCATTGGACTTACTGATCTGCAGACAGTAGACATGTTAATCAACTAACGTTCCAAAAGAACAGATCAAAAATAGTGGCAGTAAGTGACATTTACTCCAAAATATTTATTAAATAAATTGATTCAAACAAGAAATGTCAGTGCAGCTCTAGTCTCAGAGGAACCCTGAAGGAAAAACAGTTTAAAGCATATTTCAGCAAAACTGTTGGTTAACACAGGATAAGGTAAAGCTAGATACTTTACTGATCCCTTGTGGGAGAAATTCATTCTCTGCATTTGACCCATCCTTCAACCAGTGCCACTGGGGCAACCTTTCAGGAGCAGTGAGCTACTGCAGTACAGCGCTCAGGGACCCATTTCCAAACCTTGAGCCTGACTTGTTAGGATGCACTCCAATCAAGAAAGTCAATTACACCATAGGAGCCTCGTGTATTATGCATGAGACATGACGCCATCATCAGACATGATGATCAGAGAGGATTCTCTCTGATCTGAATCGTCACTACCTAAAGTCCAGAACATCATCATCATCATCATCATTAATCAGTGTTAGTGCAGCCTCTGCAGCTCAGTGAGTGAATTCTGGAGGTTTTGAGCTTTCACATGAGAATGAGAAAAACTTGTATTTGTCCTGTATCTGCAGGTCAAGGCAGCGGCAACACAGGTTCAGTTGTGATTCTAGTACCTTTTTTAAAACTGTAAGAGTGCAGGCTACACACAGTTCCATTTAAGAAGCCCTATTCTGCTTGTGTCTGCTACATAGTTATAATGTATGACTCTTATGTATCATTATGTTATAATTTGCACATTTTAATCGCAATATTCATCTAAAACAACTTAGAAATGAACCTAGCGACTTCCGAGCTAGAAAACTGTGGTGTCCAGTGGGAGCTGACGTCACCTTAAGCGTCATTACAACAAAGAGCTGTGAACTCGTGGGCACCACCGATGGATAGCTGCACATCACACTAGTAAGCCACAGATTATTTCTCATTTGTTCCACGTCCAACATGTATCACCGATTAAGAAAATAAAATTGCAATTGGATTGAAGCAAGTACAGAACAGTGGGCGTGTACCGGTGGCAGTGAAAACTGGAGTAGATCAGCAAAATAGTGTCTTGAAAATAAGCAATTAAAGATTGCTCAAACATGCACGAATCACTCCAAATACAACTTTGAGCGTGTAAATGAGAAGGAGGAAACAACTGTAACACGGTTAAAAGCTTTGAAAAGTAAATTTGACATAAACAGATGCACTTTAAAGTAATCGATAACCCATCATTTCAATTTGTACTATGACATAATACACAGTGAAATCTTTCCCATATCCCATAAACACTCACTTAACCTCACTGCAAAAACTACATTCCCAGAGCAAACCCATCTCTTGTGCATTGCTTTTGAACAGTGGGTACATGTGGGTACTCCTCCTCTACATAGACCCACAGCAGACTATTATTAGGCCGGGCAGCTCTGGAGGCAGGAGGCCCGCTCAGAACCAAGAGCACTCAGCTGCACAGGTGTGGCAGCCAACAGTAATAATACAATGAGTAATTACACAGAAGTGGGTATGGGGATATTTAGAGTCTAGAGGTGTGTACAACCAATTCAGACTTTTCAGTGACATCGCACTAGGGGCCAGTTATACAGTTACCATGGTGACACAATGCACAGAATTCACACCTGTTTAACACACAAATCCTGCATATTTAGGCTGACTTCTCTCATACTGAAAACACCTTGTGATGTCATGTGGTAATACGGGAAGTGCTCCACTGTGTTTTTGACCTCCATACATCTTCACTAAAATCATTTGGAGAATTTCAGTCCAGGAATTGTCAGTCTCTACTAAACAAAAGGTAAAAGGTAGCTCTTAACTTAAAAAACTACCACTTCGTGACTTCACAAGGTGGAACAGAGCATTTTGAGCTTTGTAGATGTAGGCAGACTAATAATAAAGGCTTACTGAAACGTGTGAATGAAACAAAACAACTCCAGGTTTGTTTTTGGATGAGGTAAACCATTTTAACATGGCTTAAACATCATAAGAGACAATTTTGCGTAATATAGGACTTTTAAGAGACAAAGACAGATGAGTTTTTAGATGGTCTGAAAACTCAAGAAAAAAGGATGTAAACAAGACATTTTACAGAGTCTGTGATCAATTTGAGCGTTTAAGGTCCAGTTTAGGTGTTTAGGAGTGAGTCATTGAGGTTTACTGGGATAATTCGGTCTTAAGGGCATTGTGCCATAACCTTGCACAACAAGATGGATTCTCGCAATATTTGTGAGTTCACAAACTCACGAGAATCCATCATGGCATGCACCCGCTGTAAGGTTAATCGGGTGGGCGGACCAATGACAGAGCACCATTGAGGTTTGTGTGGAAGCCAAAGGCCAAGCTCCCAAGTGAACCAAAACAAACATGGCGACGCTGACGCTTCAGCCTATTTTAGCATCAATATGGATTCCAGGTCAAGTAAGAGTCATGTTTTTTTGACTGCTAAGTTATTGTAGCTTTAAAGTGCAAATGAAGGGTTTTATATTTTTATCTATTACAGCAATCAACACTAATAACACAATAAGTAATTATATAGAGGTGTGTAGAGGTGTATACATCCGATTCATACATTCAGTGACATCACAGTAAGGGGGCAGTTACGTTACCATGGTGATATAATGCACACATTAACACACAAAGCTATGGAAGATAATGTGTTTTATGCCTTGACATCTTGGATCTTTGTTGTGAAATGTTTCACTGCCTGCTCACAGTAAGGACACGTGTCTATATTTGGGCTAAAAAGTTACTGTGGCTTTAAAGTGTCAATGAAGGGTTTCATGTATTTATATATTAATCTAAAATGACTTGGTTTGGTGAGATCGTACCTGTGGTAAATATTTATTATAGTTAAAGGGGCCATATTATGCTGTTTTCTGATTTATGTTGCTTCCTCATCAAAAACATACCTGGAGTTGTATTTTTATTTCATTTTTATTTCATTCACATGTTTAACACACAAAACCTGCATATTTAGGCTGAGTTCTTCTCTCAAACAGAAAAGACTCTGTTCCACCTTGTGATGTCATGTAGTAATACAGGAAGTGCTCCAGTGTGTTATTAAACTCCATACACCTGCACTGGAATCATTTTGATCATTTCAGCCGTGGAATTGCCAATCTCTACTGAACTAAAAGGTGGATGTTAACTTGAAAACTACCACTGCATGACATCACAAGGTGGAACAGAGCTTTTTGAGCTTTTGAAATGTAAACTGACCAATGTTGCAGGGTTACTCAAACTCAAAATGCGTGAATGAAACAACACACAACTCAGGTATGTTTTTGAGGAGGTAACAGCATGATAACATGGCTAAAACCTCACAAGGGTCAATTTTCTGTGATATAGTTTATGATAAAAAGTAGAAAAACAAAAGTTATAACTATTGTGTAAATTAGACAAGGTTTTGCTTGTTGTTTATTGTATGGTTGCTAGGTGACTGTTATGGAATTACTTCTACCTGTGTTACATCTGCTCATAGACATCTGTTGCCCATGATGTCCAACATGGAAGTAGAATTATAAACTTATCAAGTTGGTTAAATAAGAAAAAACTAGGCAAAACTTTTAGTAGAATCTTTAATATAAGCATGTTGCAATAAAAAGTGTATCTAAGTGAGAATAGCCCCCATGCCAGGATTGTAATTATGACTAATTTAAGGGCCTTTTATTTGTGTGCCTTTGAAACAACTAATCTTCTTAACAGCCGCAATTCCAGATGCATTAAGCCTCATATTCCCCATGTATTAAAAAACACATTTAAATGAGTCCATATGACAGTGTAATTGATTACCTGTTTACCAGCCGTACCTCGAGGCCCCACAGCTCCTCCTGTACGGTTGTTTACAGATGCAGACACTAAAGGGTAGGATGACAAAGTGAGCATTTTCTTTCATTAAAAACATTCTGCTTGTTGCCCGGGGCGTCAAAAAAAAAAAACAAAAAAAAAAACTTAGGCACTTTTAATATCCGCGACAATCTCCGGCTAAAAAACAATAACAAGGCCACGTGTAAATAAATGTCCTTGTACCAAATCTTCCTTCGGGGAGCAAGAGAATTATGAACGGAGGATGAGTATTACAGAAGGAGAAAGAGAAGCGGTTTTCTGTTATCTGCTGCAGTTAATGGAGGAGGTGGAGCTAAAAAGTGCAAGGTTTTAAAATACAGACATCAGGAAGACAACCTTGCCAAGTTTGGAGGAGAATTTTTTTTTTTTTTTTTTGTCCTGTCTATGTAATCCCTCAGTCGTCCAAGTATGATAAACAATAAAAGAAAAATTCAATTCTGTCAACTGGACAAAAAGTGTTTTGAGTGAAGACCCTTCTCTGCTCATCCAAGCTGCTTCTTCAGTTCTGGTCAGATCACTGGTGGACACTGGCTTAAATCTATTTGAACTACACTGAAACTAACACACCAACAGTTTCTGTTTGTTGGCGAGGTCAACCTGGTGAACTGTGCCTGAGTCATATTTTGCATAATCATTCAGGCCCCTAATGGGTGCTCTCACACCTATTAGCATACTGGCTAGTGTGGCAGTAGGCCTATGTGCTCGTTGGTGACCAGTTGCGCATGACCTGCACCTTTAAGAAGGACGTTCCCTCACCTGCTCAAGCTCTTGGTCACTTCAGACGTCACCCGCCGTGTAGGAGCAGTGCAGTAGCATGAGCGCCGGATTAAGCCTTAATATTGCTCTAAATCACCTTTCTTGGGCCTAAAGCTTGGTGATTTTGCCTCGCGTTGCATGTCCCTCGGACATCTCCCGGCTCATGCGCGTAACACTTTGTCAAATGCTGCGATCCCAAATTAACATTATTAAAACATATATTTAACTGGTGCAGGTCTCTTCTCTCGTGCATGAGGACACCTCCAGGCTGCACACCATTCATTCCGCTCAATTACAATATACTGTTTCATTTCAAGTACTTCATCCTGCGTGGTCTATAGTGCGGGGCACCCAGATCACACCCGCTCTCAGAGCTGGGTCCTTCTGTGCGCACAGGGCATCCGTGGAACTTTGCTATGCATAGCTATTGCATGGCTCCTGTCTTGCTACATATGATTTTGAATAGTTCCTATTCTAAATTCCAAACTAACTTTTAGGTTTGGAGACTCAACATGCCTCCTCTTCTCTCCCCCTTTCTCTCTCCCTTTTAAAAACTGGACCCTCACTCAGAACTGTAACTCCGAGTTTGTTTTTTGATTTAAGCAGCTGTGGGTATTGGAGCAGCTTTTTCCTGCAGATTTAATGTAGCCAAATACTGTAATTACTGAATTATATTGTATGTGTGAGAGAGTGAGTGAAAGAACCTTTTATATATATATATATATATAATTTCAAGTCTCTGTCATCTCTGTCACTTCATACTTACTTTATTTTAGCTTTTATACTAGAATAACGTATTTGTTTCCTTCAGCACGGCGTTGCAAAATTGTAGCCTTTCACTAGTTTCTTGGGCCTTCTGCCCCTGTACCACGACACTATTATTATTGTTTTTCTTGTTTTGATTTAGGTCTGAGGATGGAGTTATAAATAGGAGATGAACGTCTAACACCCCCATTCCTGTTCAAAGTGGATTGTCTTTCCTAGCAAAAATTGCTTCTTTAACTCCCAAACCATTTTCTTTGGCTAAGATCTGTACCTCACTATCTTCAAAGGAGTGGTTAGTGGCTTTAAGATGGAGATGTACAGCGGACTGGGGTCCAGAGGACCTCTCGCGATGGTGTTGGTACATTCTCTTATGGAGTGGCTGTTTAGTTTCTCCAATATTGGAGATCTTGCAGATCTTTGGCAAAGAAAAGAAATGGTTTGAGAGGGGCGTTAAAGAGGCTATTTTGTTAGGAAAGGCAATCCATCTTTGAACAGAAATGGGTTGCTTAGACATAATTTATCCCCTATTTATAACTCCATCTTCAGACCTAAATCAAAACAAGGAAAACAATAGTTCTAGCCAGTATGGTAATAGGTGTGAGCACACCCATTAGGGGCCTGAACAATTATGCAAAGTATGACTCTGGCACAGTTCACGCTTAGAAAAGTTCAATAAACCTAGCCAACAAACAGAAACTGTTTACAAACAGGTGTGAGAGTTAGCTCCCCCTTCAGACAGATATAAGGCAGTGCCCATCAGCAATCTGACCAGAACTGAAGAAGCACCGTGGATGAGCAGAGAAATGTTTCAAAAAACTTTTTGTCCAGTTGACTGAATTCTATTTTTTATTTATTTTTTTGTCCTGGAAAACCTTGACATTTGGACAATTTTATTATTATTTATGGAGATGGAAAGTTCCACAGCATGGCATTTAATCTACCTATCTATCTTACATTTATTAAATTATAGGTGTTTTATTACTCAAAATACCTTGAGGACCATTGATTCTTATTGTGCGCGGGCTCTCCTCCGCACAGATTTGAGAGGCAATAACTTGGAGATGCCATACAGCAATACAATGGAATATTCCAGGAATATCATCTCCATGGAGACAAGCAGACCGCAGAACCTTCCAGAAAAGTCACTAATACATCTTTTATTGCAAATATTACAGGTATAAGCCCAAAGTTTTGTGGCTTGATCCCAACTCAGTACAGGTAGATAGAGGCAGGCACATCTGATGAAAGTTGTGTCTGTGGGCTGGGTCTAAAGACAAAGATCCCCTCCATAATTCTTTGAAGGTCCCATTTTAAAAAATGATTAATAGCAGTACAATGTGATGTTTCGGGTTGAAGAAGAGAGGGACACCGCATTCTACTGTCTGACAAATATTTAGCAGCCCCATCAGTACATGTTTTTTTCCCCATTTGTCATCCTAGTAATATTCTGAGGCTCTTTAGCTCAGATGGTGTCAGGAATAGAGCACAGCTGTACACAGGAGAGAGAGAGAAAGAGAGACGTGAGATCGGAGAGAGAAAGAGAGGAGGCACAAGACAGAGAGAGGGATAACAGAGAGAGAGAGAAAAAAGAGAGAGAGGAGGCACAGGAGAGAGACAGAGAGAGAAAGAGAGAACAAGAAGAGATGAGGAATAGGAGAGAGTGACAGATAGAGAAGAGATGGGAGAGAGAAGTGAGATCGGAAAGAGAAAGAGAGAAAGAGCACAGGACAGAGAGAAGTGAGAGAAGAGGGACAGGAGAGAGAAAGAAAGAGAGAGCTAAGAGAGACAAGGGCTAGGGGAGAGAGTGACAGAGAGAGAAGAGATAGGAGAGAAACAGAGAGACAGGAGAGAGGGGAGAGAGGGA
>KN480338.1:10665-32863 GCA_000787095.1 Periophthalmodon schlosseri
AAGAGAAGGGGACAGGAGAGAGAGAAAGAGAGCGAGAGGAAATGTAGAGTATTTGTGCCCACGTCTCACCTCACAGCGGGGACACTCTCCAAACCGCCAACCCGCTTCCTGTCTGCTGCTGCCACCTGTTACTACTCAACAACCAGAGAGAGGAGTGAGGAGAGAGAGAGGGAGGGAGGGGGAGGAGAGAGAGGGAGGGAGGGGGAGGAGAGAGAGGGAGACAAGGGGAGAGAGGAGCTTTTGGTCAGGGTAAATACTGATACAGACTACAAGGTCCCCTGAAGTTTGCATGTACGAGTTTGTATTTGTGTACAATAATCTATGAATTCTATCACCACAGACCACAAAGGGACAAAATTAACTCCACGTATTCAGTGAGAAAACACCAGTATTGAGCAAATTTCAGTCCAGATTTTCCACTCCACCCTGCTCTGACATGCCTGGGTTATCTAGCTGTCTGAAGTGGTAAAGGAGGCAAGGGAGTTTTGAACTGGATATAACTTTGTCCCTGTGCACCGACCGTGGATGATTAGTTAAGAACTATATTATAACATTCTGCGGGCTGCAGCCACTGGCTCCAAGCAGCGAATCCTCGAGCACCGCCAGACCGGAATCCCTCCACAGAAAGAGGAGCGGCCCTCTACGCTGAGCACAGACACAGGAGGCGGGAGGATTTTGTGTCACAGACCACTGTTCACTGTCACTGTTGCGCTGCTGGGGCAAAACTTTGTACAGAGACTTTGGGACAGGCTGCAGGACAGAGTAGGTAGGTAGTATGTGCAGCTGCCGTGTGCACTCATGGCAGGTGAACACAGGGGTCAGATGTCAGGGGTCAATATACATGTAGGAATCGATTTTAATGTTAACTGGTCGGACAATCAGTAACGTTAACTGTCATGTCTCAGGAAAAAAAAACAAAAAACTCTTAGTCTATGTCACTCTCCTTTTCCTGTGCTGAAGTTTGTATTTGTGAAATAATATCAAAGTCCACTTTTTAATCTGTGAGCCAAACTGTCTTTCTTTTGAGTGAATTTCAGAAAAGTTTACAACACACACAAGCTCTGCATTAAGCCCACCTCATGGCCTGCTCACTGAATCACGCACATCCACAGGGCAGCTACATCACAACAACATCATTTATTGAACATCAGAATAAAACATCACACCAAAGGCATGCATTAATATTAACAGCGGAATATATTTTTAAACAACATAATCATATTTTTTTCTTAAACTTTGATGAACAAATAAATGCTTGATGGGTAATTATGTGAGTCACGTACACAGACCAACGGCGGCAATTTAAGAAAAAAAAATACTGAAGCTCAAAATGTCTAAAAGGCAGTCAAATTTACAGTCATGTTTGGGTAAAAAGGCGTCTCAAACTCGTGCTCAGCAGTGGAGATACAAACGTTGGCGGAACAGATGCCAGTTTTGAGAATGAAAGCCAAATGGAGCTGACATTGTCGGGCGAGGAGACAGCAAGAGGTGGGTAGAGTAGCCAAACCTTTTACTCAAGTAAGAATAGAATACTGTGTAGAGTAAAATACAGCCTGTTACTCAAGTAAGAGAGCATGGTGTCGCATGTGAATGAAGAGGAGGATAGCGGTGGTGGTTTCAGTGGAGCAGAGCCTGAAGCAGCGTCCACTGAGGGATGCCCGACTGTAATGACCGCGGCTCAGCTCAAGGCCCAGCAAACCAAATACCCACGGCTTATAATGGAGAAATCGGGTTTGGGCTGCTCTGTGCGCAAGGGAGCGGAGACACTGGGATCTGTCAAAAACAGGAGGAATGAAACTCACTAAAGAGCGGGTGTCTTGCTTAATAACGTCATTTGCTTCTGACATGTCCAAACAACAATGAGCCATAAGAAAGAAAATATTTGAACATGCTCAAATAACAAGCCATGTAGCTGCAGAAAAAAACAAAAAAACAAAACACTGAAAAGGCTAAAGAAGACACTTTCGGTTAGGCAATAGTTAATTGTCAATCTGAAAAATAGCCACTAATGGTTGGATCTTTCGCAGAGCATGTGAGGAGGTGGAGCACCATAGGCACATGGATGTGAAAGTGAAACTGACAGTCAAATACTAAACTGTCCGGACATGGAGTGCATTCTATATTCAGATGCAGCCTGTTCCAACTTCCAAAAGCACATTGCTTTGGAAATGAAAGAAGAGATGGGTAGTATTAATCATTTCAAAATACTGATGGCAAAATTGGACACATACTAGACACAAGCCTCAAGTTTTAGGACAGTTGAAGCAGTTTGGAACAACTACCCAGCACTTCAGCCAACTTGCAGTGGCCTTAAGTTCCCATTCGTTTGTGAAAAATCTGGGCATGATGTGTGACGCACTGCAGAAGTTATCCGAACTCTCACTTGATCATTATCGTGGCTCGTAAAAGTATTTGCCGCAAAATCGGGGTTTTTGAGGCAATCTCAGAGACACCTAGGTGCTACACCGAGATGAGCAAATGCAGCATTGAGAGCCACATGTTTTTTGGTGTTGGACTAAGCAAGGGAAGGGTCAGCAACAAAGTATTAAACATAAGGCAGTTCTTTTTAAAGAGGGGGTGTTATGCAAAATAGATTTTTTGAGCTTTTTACCACGTTAGAACGTTGTTCCCTCATCAAGAACATGTCTGAAGAGGTTTTATATGTCATCCATGCATGTTTTTATATGTCATCCATGCACGTTTTGAGTATTTTAGCGATCTCTCCTGGGTCTATGCGGACCCTATTCAAACGGTCCTTACAGTTAGCTTTAAGATTCTGTCCAATGCTCAGCCCACAACGTCATCCATGCTCCTCACAAGATAACTCTCCATAAACAGGAAAAAACATGATACAGAACTGTACACAACAACTTCACAAACCTGATGCAATGTGCAGTAGTTTCCTTAGTGGAATGCATGCTGATAGCGCTCTGAAGGGGGAGTGACTTAGCACGGAGAGCAAAAGGAGGGGGCACTCAGAGTGTCAAAAACTAGAGTGAAGATGTAATGTATGGAGATACGCAACTAGAATCACTCTGTCAGCGTTTCTACATAGACAGGCCTCGTGCCACAGTCCGAGCCTACAGGGTGTAGGCCTGTCACAGTTACTATATCGGCTTATCGTTCAAGACCAGATAGATGTAACAATAATTTTTGGGGGTCAATATTTATCGTGGGTACTTTTTAGTACTTTTCTGTTCTATGGTAAGATTTGAGCTGTAGGGGGATGAATATATTTGTGATAATCCTGCTTGATGGTTATTGTGTAAGTGGCATAAGTTTCAATATTCAACATTATTGTTTATCATTTATATTTTCTTCAGCAATATATTTTACTTCAAAATGTGTGTCGTGACAGGCCTAACAGGATATGCAGAGAAACAGGAGGAAAAGGCTTCACAGAGACCTGAGAGATCTACTGGCAGCTGTTCACTCCATCCTTATATCAAGCGCTGAATATGAGCGAGGATTTTCTCCAATGAATCTGATTTGCAGCCCAAACCAAGCCTCTTTCAACACTTCCACCATTTCCGAGCTACTCCTTCCCAACATTGTCGGACCCCCCCTATGAAAATATAATCCAGTCCCTGGACACACGCAGTAGTGAAAGGGAGAGAAGGAAGAAGGACATGTCTGTGGTCTGGGACTTATTAAACAACTAGACATGTGAGGTATTTCAAAGGGGTGTGCAAAAATATTGAAATATTGCTATATCATATTGTTTAATTTGATAATACAGTATCGATATCGTGGGTTGCTGTATCGCTATATATCCACAAGGGTATTCTTTGGTATATTTTACCACATTATTTTGTGCCAGCGCTACAATTTTGTTGCTTGTTAAGAGGAAGGAAACTTGTTTATGCAAACTAGTTTATGCAGTACATATTAACGACGATTAAAATGGATACATTTCATATTAACTTTGGAGAGTTAGTGGTTTAACAAAGACTTTTAGTATCACATGATGCAGTAGTGATGTAGTGAGCCTTTAGAGGAGTTAAACTGCAGATGTTCTTCACTTGTACAAGTAAATGTTGAGCTCATATAAGATATGGATGAAACAATGACCAATGCAATAGTTTGATGTGTTCTTCCACATAATAATATGCACTAAACAAAATGGACTTTGTTAAGTTCATTCATCTTCAATAAATGGAAGATAAATGCACCATTAATGTTTTATTTTTTGTGAAAATTTGGTTGATCATTAACTAAGGGGCCAAAAGCCTCTATCGTTTTATAGAGTTGTATCGAATCGATTTGAAATATATTGTAACAAATTGTATTGAACCAAAAGTGCACTGTATCGAGATACGTATAGTATCGTGGCCTATGTATTGAGGTATGTATTGTATCAGCAACTTCTTAATGATACTATTCCCATTTTATTGACTACTTCAAGTTGATAAGTGATAATAACCCAACATGATAGTAAAACCATTAATACACACATCCCGGCAGTACTATACACTCAGAAATGATTAGCCTACTGCATTATAAAGTAATGTCATGTGTTCAAAAGTTCTTGGGGGAGGACACCCAGACCCCCCAGTTGTTATGCCACCCCTGTATGAGCTATGGCCCCTGTCTGGCCGCCCTGGTAAAAATGATCCTCCACAGTACACACCACCAGGTGCTATAATGTTTTCTATAAGGTTTAACTGCGGTCACATAAGATGACCTGGTGAGGTTCCTCTAATGTTTGGAGAGCAGAATTACTGTGAACGCAGATATCGACCTGTGCACTGAAATATGCAGTTATTTCATTACAATCATCCTAAGTTAGAGTGGAGGAGAAGTACTATTGATCTGAGTCAGGCCTGATTATAAATGTCCACTGTCCTCGTAATCGCCCTCTCCCTCCCTCCCTCCTACCTCTCCTCTCTCCCCCCTCTCTCCCTCTCACTTGCATCTCTCCACTCTCCCTCTCGCCCACCTCTCTCTTCCCTCTCTCCTCCCTCCACCTCTCTCCTCTTCTCCACTCCTCTCCTCCCTCCCACCCTCCTTTCATCCCTCTTCTTCATGACGACCCTCCCTTTCTTCTCCCTTCCCTCTCTACACCACCCCTCTCTCCTTTCCTTTCTCCCTCCTCTCTTCCCCCTTTCTTCCACCTCCCTCCATTGTCTCTCCCTACTGCTATCTTCCCCCCCCTTCCCTTTCTTTCCTTCTCTCTCAGCCCTCTCTTTCCTCCTCTCTTGTCCATCTCTCTCCCCTTTTTCTCTATCCCCCCTCTCTTTTCCCCTCTCTCTCCCTCCTTTCTCTCTCCTCCCTCACCCCTCTCTCTTCTCTCTCCCTCCCCCTCGCTCCACCCTTCCTTTTCCGCTCCCCCTTCCTCCCCTCCTCTCTTCCTCCCGCCTGTACGCCTCAGCACTTTGCCCCCCCGGTTTGATCGTCCTTGTGGGAGATGTGTGGTAGTGCAGTAGAGACTGCTTCACTCTGCAGTGCAGCCGGGAGAGTGAGCCTCATAAAAGTGATGTATAACACAGGTCAATACAGAGGACCAGGGCATGACCGCCCCAAAGACTACTGTGAATTACCTATGCCTATTACTCAGAGAAGAGAAGGAGAGAATAGAAAGAGGAGGGAGAGAGGGGTAGACAGCGAGAGAAAGAATAGTACTGCATCACGGTGAGAGGGAGAGAAAGAGAGAGAGGAAAAATACAAATAATAATAACGCATTTGATTTATATAGTATATTATAAGAAAGCAAAAACATGGCAAAGAAAAAATACAATTAAACAAAACGAGTGCAGCCGGTGCAAAGTATCTATTGCTTGAGCAGCTAGTCCCTTCTACATTCTGTTTGAATCTAGAAGGGTCTGGAATCGCACCATCCTCACTTGGGATGATCCAACCACAGCCGCATGTCTCTCTCAAATATACTGTATATGAGATAAATAAGAGTTTGGTGCTTTGAAATCTGTGTCTCTGATCCATTGTTATTTGAACCCATCCTTGACATCCTGTGTCAGTAACTTCTTTGTGATGGCTTGTGATTTTTTTGGATGCCTAAAGTGCTCTACAGTGTGTTATTCATTCACTCCGACGAGGTCGATCTGTCCAATCCATCGGCCCCTCCGACCACCACCGACAGTCAAACAACACATTCAATACAATTTATTTTTGTAGAGCCCAAATCGTAACAGCAGATGCCTTCATGGTGTCGATTTAACCAAAAGAAAGTTAGAAAGTCAAACAGTCAGGTTACACAGGAGAGGTGGCTGAAGTGTCTTGCTTAGAGTAGAGCCACTGCTCCTCCACAGCTTAGGGTCTGTGTCTGTATCAGAGCTTCCTGGACACGTCACTGCTTCGTTCACGTTCTTTGATGATGTCATAATTTCAGACGGAGGGCAGGGGCCTGTATATGGGAGATTTACTATTTTGAAATTAATAAACTTGATCCACAAATGTTGAACCTTATTATCATTTGTTTAGGTTTGGTCATATTAAAGTGTTTTAAAGTCCTTTCAACTGACAACAACATGTCTTTGGGGTTGAATAGTTGCACCACTTTCTGAAAACAATAATTCTACTTTTGTTTATTTATACAGACAGAGAAACTGTTGAGCTTTGTGCCAGTTTTTGATTAATTTTGATAAGCCCACTAATTACAAAGATATTAACCATAAACCAGGTCAACAAATCTGCAATCTGACAGTTAAACAGCAAATTCCACCATAGAATCCTGTCCTCCAGCTCAGGTTTAACTATAGGGATTCTACAGTGTTATATCCTTGTGTGGAACCCTGAAGGAGCTGTAGTAAGAGGGAAGTCTTTTTTTTTTCCTTTTTTCCTCTCTTTTTTTCCTTTTTTCCTCCATTTTTTTTTAGAAAACAGATGGGTAGTTTATTAAGTAACAGTACCACTTTATGGTTTTGAATTAGAAGCCACAAGCATCAAGTTATAATACATTTAATTTTGTCTAATCAATAACGCTCCCTCTCCTCTTTTAATAGTAAACCACATATTTATCTTGTGACACTCTGTTGATACTAAAAGCATATTTATCCTGGTTTACAGCCCATGTCTCTGCGCCTCGGTAACGCTGTAGATTACAAGTTCATGCGGCGCAGCTCTAAACCTCATTAAATTAAATAAAAGTCTCCACTTGAAGCAACACATAATTTTCTTATTGGAAATATCATCTGCACAAGTCTGCTCTTCACATATCACAAGTACACTGGACTATTTTAACCAGCGCCCACAACAGAGCAGCAGAAATTACAAATTACCAACTTCAAAATGGAAACATAGAAGTCATTTTATATGATAATGATAATTTTTTATCATTCTAACTCAGTAGAACTAATATAATTATAGGGAAGAAAGAGAAAGAGACATAATTATTCAAGATTGCTTAACACTTTTAGAACATAATTTAAAATAATCACCTCTTAATTAAAAGTCTTCAATCTTCAAAGTACTCTGAAGCATTGATAGAATTTTAAACTGCTAGTCTCCATGGATGGCCTGGAAGGTTCTACAATAGAGCATAAAAATATCTATCAAGGATGTCTTCATACAAACTATGAACTTGACCATTAAATTAACGGTACAGTATGTAACTTTCATGGGTGATTCCATGGAAATAGAAAGTTAAAACTACTTTGGAACTTTCTCCATAGAGAAAGATGAGTTTTATGCAATACTGTGGAATGTAATTAACCTGGCTCACGCCAGATTGAAGCAGATTTGGAGTGGAATTGAGTTCTACACATCAGTCTGGGATGGCTCTTGCGGAAAGCCATCAGAAAATGTGGAATGTCGTGATGATTATTTGAATTATTTTGGTTGAAGAGTCACAACAGCGAAACAAGCTGAAAAATCTAACTTTTGTTACATCCATTTGACAGAAAAGCACAGGCATGTCCCCTGTTTACCTTTTGCATGTTTTTCTCAAACTAAATGGTCTGTGTTGACGCTAAAACAGGTTGACGTTGTTGTCAACGTTGCCATGTTTGTTTTGGGCACTTGGCCCTTGCCCTCAATGCTGCTCTGTGACTGGTCCTCCCGACCGATTCATCTTACAGCAGGAGTCTCTCAAGATGGATTCTTATGAGTTTGCAAGGTTAGAATATGATAGTCAAAGGAACAACATTTCCATGCAAGCAGGAGTCAGGTTTGTGGAGATGCACACCCACTCACCATAAGGACCCAAGTTTTTTCAGTACAATAAAAATGAAAATAAAATTGTTTTATTTTTATTTTTTTTCTTATTTCATTATAAACAATCATCACTGCAATTAGGTGCAATTCTACAATCTTCTACAATGGTGGAGGTCATTGATGTATATGTGAACAACAAGAGTCCTAGAACTGACCCTTGTGGGACCCTGATGTGCAGGGCTTCAAAGTGGACATTGCATTATTTGTTCTCACACACTGCACCCAATCTGAGAGATATGGGTGTAGCCTTTGTAATGTGTAAATGGACAGACTGTATTGAGAGAGTTTGGACATGCCCATTTCAGAGGCTAACTGGTGTAGCCTCTAACAAAAAACTGTCCCAGGGAGGACAGATACATTTAATCTCTTTCTCAGCTTCATTTACACTGGCACACTAAATTTCAAGAGATGAAGAAGAGGACTGGCAACATTTCTTTCTTCAAACCTTCCCCCAAAAAGTGAGAAGCACCACAGCAATAGAAAACTAAAGTAGCTCTTTAAACATGGGCTTGAGCCTTAGTTTCACTGGTAAGGTTAGCTTGGGCTAGAAGCATGTCAGAAGCTTTGAGAACATCTGCTAAATGCTTCTAATCATGCACTCCAGCATGTATCTGATCATCTGTGCAAAGACCAGTGCAAAACTTCAAAATTGCTGCTAGAAAGTTAAGATAGTTAATTGATAAACCCAAAGAAAATATTTGTTTGTGGCCAGGCTTGGACAGCATGGACTCCAACAGGATGTAATGTGTGAGATGTATCTTTTGAATGTGGGCCTGTATACCCTTTACTTTTACTGGTTCCATTGTTGTAACACTGATCTCTGCAGTCATGTAGATCTTTATTATTTTCCCTCAGTGTTTCTTCTATCTCTGATGCTATTTCTTCTCCTGATCCCTTCAGAGCAGAGTATCACAGGTTTTTCCATTTCCAGTACAGCACTGTTGTTTTCATGTTCTGGAAATGTAATTTTACTTTAATTCTACCAGTGAAATTCAGAGCACTTGTTAAGCGTTTGACATTTTTTGTTGTGAGGAACATGATAAACATGGAAGACACAACAGAGCTTTTTTGAATTACTGTATATGAGCCAGTCCCTTTCATTCTTTTCTCTGCCATTAGGGGACATGACACAGCACCTGTAGCTGACAACTTTTTTATACTGGAGTTGCAAGAGCACTCACTACAGTTCCCTGTTCTAGTCGGACATCACAGTCCATATTTCCTCTCTCTGATCTTAATCCTTACAACCCCAGCACCCTGCATGGGATAAAAACTGAATAAAAATAGTGGCCGGTATGGAAGAGGTTATTTGCAAAAACAGGTATTTCTATCTAACTCTGGTTATGATCAGATTTTTGGAGTTATAAGGTTATTAAAATGAATTGTAAACAACAAAATAATCGAATTTCTTTCTGATCATGGTCCCTTTGATTACTCACATCAGATTTGGCGGTTTGCATGTCCTTTAAATTATCTTAAAGGTCCAGAAATCACACAGAAAATCAGATTTTGTTGACATTGACATTTTTAAACACTTATGTTCGCCCCACAGTCTGAATCTTTTGAATAATCCCAACTAAGTACAGAGCAGCGAGCGCTCAAGCCTTGAACGCAGGACAATACAGGATTACTCGAACATGCGTGAACCAATCAAAATGTAACTCTTAAAATGGATTAAAGCTCCTAAAAGTTGATTTTGCATAATATATATATATACATTTTTAAAAAAGCTAAAAAAAAAAACCTAAAACTGCCTCTCTGTTCACACTGGCAGCTCTGACTATGTACCCTCACATCGAGCTGTGGTGTTTGGCCTTCAAACGTGTGCGGGATTCTCACATGATCCAATCAAACGACCCTAACCGAAGACTCATACTTGAACATTTAGCCTTGGTATTTTGTGTAGAATAACTTAAGTGAGAATATGCCTTTGCTGGAACAATTAAAAGGCCTGTACCATGTATCTGAACAAAACTTCTCTCACCCCAGTACAGATATATTCTATAAGCAGCTCTTGAGGTCAAAATAAGTTGGCTGTGCACTGTCTGTATCTAATTATAAAGCGTTTTATTGTCTGAAAATCAGGGAGTGCGCAGTTAGCAAGTTAGTTGTTGTTAGCCTTACCATGACTGCCCTCTGAAAGTTGTGAAAAGCGCTCATAAACTCATTGCGGTGAATAATTAGGATGCTCGGAATGCACAAGATAAGTGAGGAATAACTTAACGGACCACTGCAAACTGAAAAAATGAACTGTTTTTCACGTTTTTGTACAGGCGTTAGCATGTGTCGTGTACAGAGTAAAGTATTGAGATTACATGCAGGAGGCCAAAGTTGGAATGCCAATGATAACCAAGACTGTCAATATAAGCAATGGTTCGAAACAAAAACATAAATATATCGATGCTGACTGAGGTATCGAAAATACTGATGCTCATGTAAAAAGTCAATGCTTCTTAAAACAGTTTTTAAAATTTCTGAAGTACATGGAGCGAAGATTAAACATATACCAATGTAAAATCCTTTATAGTGGAGGACTTTCAATGCATTTTAGTATGTTATATTTGTATTGGTATCGCTGGTATCGATATTGCAATAGTGCCATATGACTTGGTATTGGATCTAATCGAAAATCACTGGCATCGCCCATTATTACTAAACACTCATCAGAACAAGTGTCTGTAGTGAAGAAATTACAAAAAATTGACAAGTTGGTTCTTTCTCAAATAGATTTAAACTGACTAGTATAACAAACGCAAGAACATAATAAAACTACTATGATTACTTTGAGTGGAAAATGACATTCTATTGTATAAAAAGAGTGTTGTAGTTATTACTGTGATATCAAAATTGTGTTTTGAATCTTATTCTTAGTATCAAAATGCAGTTCCAATTGCTAGTATTATGACTCATTACCCATAAAGCCATGGTCTCCACTGGTGAGTACTAATTTTGATTATGTAAGAAAATAAAAACACTTGAACCCCAATAGATGAGTGTCAGCTGTAGTGTAGACTCTAATGGATACGGCACTCGAAAGCACAAGAGGGTACAAAACCGAACACTTAAAAATCACACACAATGGCCTATCTGCAATGTTTATGTATAAAAAGTGCTAACCCTGTAGTTTAGACCTCTACACACATGCTCTGAAATGTATGGGATACTTGGATTATCTTAGAAATAAAATTGTCTGTCTCAAATGTTAAGAGAACACTATATAGCCTGTGCTCTTACTGTTTAAATAAGGAAATATGCAACCACAATTTAAGCCATGTCCCCTGTGAAAGCTCAGAACCTCCAGAATTCTCTCACTGAGCTGCAGAGGCTGCACTAGCACTGATTCATGATTAGCTGAGGGTGCTGAGATTTATGCAAAATTGACTTTCTGGAGCTTTCTACCATGTATGAAGGTTGTTCCCTCATCAAAATCACGCCTAACGAGGTTTTAAATGTCATCCATGCATGTTTGAATAATTTAGCGATCTCTCCCAGGCCCTATTTGAACTGTGACCTGCAAGATTCTGTCCCACAGGATTATGGTCACGGTAGGTTAAATGAGTACGTTTTAGATCCTACAGTAAACCGCAGAAATGTGAAAAGAGTAAAATGAAAGGAGTCCGGGAGTTGCATCCACACGATAACAAACTTCTGACAGTTTCATATATCAAGATTATTCTAACCCTTGCTGGAGTGGAGATTTGAAAGTATAATTGTAAAAAAAATTAAACATTTGATAAATTAAAATGTATCTTCAGTAGCCTCTTGCACGCGCACACACACACACACACACACACAGGCTTGTTAGTTCATGTGAGCAGCAGCAGAACAGCAGGGAGCGGAGGAGAAGACTGATCCAAGATGGCCGCCGGTTAGGAGCTGTCAATCACGAGATAATCCAGGCACAGACAGGGCCGTTTCTGATACACTGTGAGAAATACTAATACTATTTTGATCATGTTCAGAGTTTGAGATTAAATAAATAAATAAATAAATAAACAATAGCAGAAAAGTTAAGAAATCTATTGAATTGTTTTTGTTGAAGAAAAATCATTCTTTATCAAGATTACTACATTTGATGCTTTAATATATCTATAAATTTGTCTTTGTTTTAAATGTCAAAACTGTGTGTCCTCAAATAGAAAGTTGTCATGATCAAATAAAATATATCTTTTACTGATAACAATTGTAATGCTGATTTATTCTTAATTACAAAAATATTGGAATATTTTTTTTTTTTTATTTTCACCTGCCCTACAGGTAAAAATTAGCACTAGTGCTACAGTCTGGTACAATGCATCTCTCTTGTGAATATTAATGCATACTGTGCACTGTCCCTGTCTCATTAAATAAACTAAACCACATAGTTTATGTTACCATTTGGTGTTTTGCTTGTCAAAATTATTATCCTATCAGAAAGTAGAATGAGCCTTACACAAGTCTGTCATTTGGGTTGCCAGTTTTGATGCTGAAATCCAGTTGGTTTAAACCTAAATGACTTGATTTGAATGGTCACTTAAACCCCAGCACCTGCAGCCATCATTAATCAGTGCTAGTGCAGCCTCTGCAGCTCAGTGAGTGAATTCTGGAGGTTCTGAACTTTCACATGAGGCATGGCCTGTCCATATACTGAGAATGAGAAAAACCTGTATGTGTCCTCTATCTGCAGGTTAAGGCACTGGCAACCCAGCTTCAGTTGTGATTGCAGTAACTTTTTAAAAGTGCAGAAAAGTTACACAGTGCACCTTTAACTCCTCACCACTTCTTGTACTTTCCTGACAGTGTCCGATTTGCCCCTACTCTGTAGTGCTGCACACTCAGGCCCCTGGTTTAGTGAAGCTCAGAGGACAAAGACATAAGCTCCAGTCAGGTGTGAAACTCTGATCATAAAGTACTGAGGGGGGGCGGAGCCAAAGGTCAGCCCCGCCCAACTCATACCCAGCCAAATGTGTGACACCTTTAAATTATGACCGTACCATCTACTGACCTGATCCTGCTCAAACTTACAAAGTCATACACAGTTAGGAAAATAACACATGGAGCAGCAGGAGGTATGAGGGTTCGAAGCCAGGTTCATGCTGTTGTTGGGTCCTTTGGCAACATGCTGCACCATGTCAGCCACACTTCTGTCAGTCTGGCCCAGGGCAACTGTGGCACTGGGTTCAACTGAGATTGTAATACAAGCTATGCCCAGAATACCCCATCTTCAGACTATGTTCAGGCTTTAGTAGTTGTAATTTTAAAAGGGGGTATAATGCAGAATTGATTTTTTTATACCATGTTATAATGTTGCTCCCTCATCAAAAACATGCCTGAAGAGGTTTTAAATGTCATCCATGCTTGAGTATTTTACTGATTTCTCCCGGGCCATATTTGAACCCTCCTCACAGTTAGCTGTAAGATTCGGTGCAATGCTCAACCCACAAGCCTATGTCACTCACTCCCACACGACAGTTCTACATAAATATACAAAAACTTGATACAAAACTGTACACAACAACTTGACAAACCTGATGCGATGTGCAGTAGTTTCATTAGCAGGATGCATGCTAATTGTGTTATGATAACACTCTGAAGGGGGAGTGACTTAGCATGGAGAGCAAAGGGAAGGGGTACTCAGAGCATCAAAAACGAAAACTTATAAAACATGTTAATATGATGGAGAGCAAGGGAAGGGGTACTCAGAGCATCAAAAACGAAAACTTATAAAACATGTTAATATGTTGTTTTCGGTGAATATAGCATTTTTTAAACAATAAAAGGTGACATGGTGATCTAAATATGTTATGTGTTAGCAGTTAATACCCCACTGAAGTAGAATACCTCCTCTTTAAGTGTCGTGTTGTTAAG
Organism: Periophthalmodon schlosseri; assembly: GCA_000787095.1. Classification (NCBI taxonomy): domain Eukaryota; kingdom Metazoa; phylum Chordata; class Actinopteri; order Gobiiformes; family Gobiidae; genus Periophthalmodon; species Periophthalmodon schlosseri. The sequence goes on from KN480338.1 coordinate 24,682, forward strand.
TTAAGTGTTACTCAGTGCAGTTGAACATAGTACTTACATAATCAGTGGTGGTCAAAGTATGCATTTTATTACTTGAGTTAAAGTAACACCTGGTCAAATATTACTCTAATACAAGTAAAAGTAGCACTGTCACGTTATTACTTAAATTAAAGTACTGAGGTGTTTGCTTTAGAAATTACTAAAGTATTGAAAGTAGTGACGTCAATGGGTCCTCAACATGAACGAGTGGAACCAGATCTCATTTTTTAAAAGAACCAATGAAAAAGAATCTTGCATTATGCATTTTTACACTGAGTAAAGCTGAACCAACACAAGGATCAGCGCAGAAGCAGAGCAGAAAACACGAGTGAGAGATTTGTGCACAAAAAACATATTTGGCATAATAACAGTTAGTATTTGTAATGTTTTATTTAGATATTCATAATTTCAATGTGTAAACACAGTCCCACTCTCAGTTTGAACCATTTTAATCAAATCTTAGCCTTGGTAATTTCTCTCTATGATTAGTTTGTATAAAATGTGCTCTCACACTGGCGTCTGTCATACAAATAAATATGAAAAGAGCCAGTCTTTTGAATGGCTAAAAAGATCCAAAAGATTCAGATCCCATAAAAGAGCCAAAACTCACATCACATAATTGAAAGTACTTTTAAAGAATAATTTTAGTGTGTGAATGGTGAGTTTGTGGCTTCAAAAATAATAAATTACTGTAGGTTACAAGATGCAAATTGTGTTTTGGTCTCATCCTCTTCAGTCCAACAGTGGTCAAACATTATTAGATTAGAAAGAAATATTTGGCAAGAATGGGTTAATTGCAAACAGGAATTCAGTTAGCCAATATTTTTTTTTTCATTTACTATTGCCAAGTCACAACCAGTTAGCTAATCAGTGACATCGTGTCCACAACAGCAACAAAGCTTCTTTGTGGTGAGAGTGTAATAGCACATCTGCACATCCAGTCTCTGGATTGAGCATCATGAGGCTTTACATGGGACAAAATACATGGGAAAAGTGCTCCACCTAAGCAGAAATGTGGTAAAGTAAAAACTGTTATATTTGTTTTTTAAATGTAGTTAAGTCAAAGTAATAAGTACTCAACTATAATATGACTCAAGTAATGTACACATCCACAAAATCTGTACTTAACTACAGTACTTAAGTCAATTTACTTCAATTCTATTTGATATGTATATAGCACATTATTATTACAACTTAAGCTGTCCAAAGTGTGACACACAAAGTCAACAAAACAGATATAAAAAGATATAAAATACGACACAAAGGCAAAGAACAATAAAACAAGTTAGAACCAAATGCCAAGGAGAAGAGGTGGGTTTTTAGTTACTGGCCACCTCTGTACATAATCATATTGTATTTTCCGTAATAAATCGCATTCTTTCAGTGATTTCAAAGCGATTGGATCAGCTCTTGTCTTCATTCAGAACGTTTAGCTAAAATCGCGCAATAATTCCACTTTTAAGAACAGAGGAGTTTGAGAAAGTGCTGTCTCCACTTTGATCCGTGTTTGTGGAGAAAAGGGCACGTGGATATTGTGGCTGACAGGTGAAGCCTCAGTCAGGAGCCGGAGCGGTTTGAAGATGTTTTTATATTGTTTATTTCGTATCATTTTGGCTTTGGAGTTGTTTGTTCTCAGAAGGTTTTGATCAGAAGTGCAGCGGGAGGCTCATTAGAGAAAGAGCACGTCAACACTTGGACTGGTTTTTCAGTGTATAATTTTAGTTCTGTGCAAAGACTTGAATATCAAGTCATGTAGTTTGAGCTGGAGGACTGGCTCTGCTAGTAACTATAATGTTTAAGGGGGATGTAGATATAGATAAAGAAGATTACTCAAACATGCATGGATCATTTTTGATGGGGGGATGTTATAACTAAATCATTTTGCTTTTGCATAATGTATGAAATATGTCTTTTAAAATATGTTTAAAGCCACAGTATGCAACTTTTTAGCCAATAAATAGAAAATAGAAAGCATGTTGTTTTTTTTTCATTTCAGTGTATTGCACTGAATAGAATGCATCCTTACTGTGGGCGGGCTTGCATCTCCACAAACTTGACTCTTCTTTGGCCTATTGGAGGGCTTCCTTGTGCTTGTTTCCATTAAAATTATGCTCATCTATCTCCATGGAGAATGTTCAGAAGTATGGTTTTATTTCCTATTTCCACTGAATCATGCAGGTGTTGTGTCACCTCCAGAAAGCTGCATAATGTACCTTTAAATAAAGAATGCCATTTTCATAGTTATGCCTCTAGTCCATTCAGTCCTCTTGTACTTGCATGTCTTTGAGCGGGGTTTCCTTGACTTCTTATCTCTTATACTGTATTGGGATTACATGTCTTAGCTACTACATTTGTGTTTCATGTCGGGTGCGTCCTGGTTTGATCCCGGTTTGAACCCAAGCTTGATGTCGACTTGGCTTGGACCTGTTCTAGTCTGTTCTAATCTGTTCAGTTCTTGAAATCAACTCTGCAGACCATGCATTTTCAAACGGTCCAACTCCTTGTCCCTGTGATTTGCTTTTCTAAATAAATGACTTCTTTGGGAACAGTAGTACTATCCGCGCACACAGCCTCCGCTCTGAACACTAAGATTAATGACCGCAGAGCTTCGGCTGCGTCCAAATGCTTACAAATCAAATACACCATTCTCGGCCGCGTCCAAATGCTTACAAATCAAACCCAGCCTCCTCGGCTTTGTTTAGAGCACATGTACAAGCCCTTCATCACACTCACACTGCATTAGTGAAAAAAATATACATGGGTTAAAATGGTTAAAATTCATATTATAATAAAATTTTGTTTTGTTTGTTTGTTTGTTTTTTAAAGAGAGGGTATTATAGATTTTAAAATTTTTTTTTTTTTTAGCTTTCTAACATGTTATAATGTTGTTCCATCATCAAAAACATGCCTGATGAGGTTTTAGATGTCATCCATGCATGTTTGAGTATTTAGTCATCTCTCCTGGGCGCTGTTTGAACCCTCCTTACGAGCAATGCTCAGCCCACAAGTCTACGTCACCCATACCCCCATACAACCATTTTCCATAAATGTACAAAAGCAGGATGCAAAACTGTACCCAACAACTTCACAAACCCGATGCAATGTGAAGTAGTGGGATTAATGCTGATTGTGTTTTGATGTCACTCTGAAGGGGGAGTGACTTAGGGCAGAGAGAAAAGTAAGAGAGCATCAAAAACAAAACCGGATCTTTAATACATAATGTTAATATATTGTTTTCGGTGAATATAGCATTTTCAGTACAACAAATGGTAAGATAGTGATCTAAATATGTTATGTGTTAGCAGTTAATACCCCATAGATGTGTAAAACCCATCCTTTAACTTATTTTGTTAACCTAAATGCATGTTTTTTCAGTTACTGAAAGATAAATTAGCTTGAAATTATGAGAAAAGAAAAGTATGTTTTAATACTGGGAACTGGGGTGATATTTGTGAGTTCACAAACTCACAAGAATCCACCTAGGCCTGCCCCCACTGCTGCGATAGGCCCCACAGGTGGTTGGCGCTCCAGTCATAGAGCAGCACTGAAGTTTGTTCAGAAGCCAAAGGCAAAGTGCTCACGCAAACCAAAACAAACATGGCGACACTGACAGACGTACTTCAGCCTATTTTATCTTCAATACAAACTATCTTGTTTGTGAAAAATGTGCAGGAAGTAAGCACTTTGTGCATTTATGGACAGGGAAGATGTCTGTGCTTTTCTCTAAACTGGATGTAACAAAATAATCATGACGTTCCGTGTTTTCCGATCACTTTCAGCGAAAGTCACCCCAGATTGATAATGTGTAGAACTCAGTTCAGAGTGACACACATACAAATCTAGTGTGAGCCAGGTTACTCATCTACAGGCAGTAGGAGAGTTACTATTCAATCAAGAAGCCTCAGATGGGGATAGCATTTTTTCTGACATGCTAATAAAAACATGCAGTTGCAACAAATGCGATTTGACGGCATAAATGCACAGATTTTGATTTATGACTTTATTTATTGACTTAAAACACTGCAGGAGACCTCAGAACTTTTACCTTGGAGGGAGCGGACCTCCAAAATACTGATTCATCAAACAAGCAAAATACAACTACATGTATTTTTTTGATAAGGAAACAATGTTATAAGACAAGCTAAAAAATTTTGCTTAATGTGTGTTCTAAAAATAAATAAAAGTAGCTGAAATATCTTAACTTACAAAATATATCTTTAGGTTTATAAACCACAGAGAAACTTGAGTGAATGCAGCAAAACAAAATGGCCGCCGTGCATTTGGGGCAATCATGAGCTAATGGTCCTCGTCCTCAGACTGTTTATGATCATTCACAGTCCATCAGAGACGCAGGGAAATGTTCAGTGTCGAGATCATATTTACAAAGAGACATTTCAGACACAACTGCTGAGGAAGTATTTACTGTAGTCATAGAAGTATTTGAAGTAACAGTAGTAGCAGTAGCTTTAACTGAAGTAATACTAGTTGTAGTAGGAGCAGTAGTAGATGTAGCAAAGATAGTTGCAGCAGTAGCAGAAGTAACAGCAGTAGTAGAAAAAGTAGTAGAAAAAATCCAAACAATTTGTGTCTTATGAATGAGGAGTCTTTTCCCACTTGATGATGAATGCCCAACATTTGAAACCTGACAGTGACAATTAATAATCTCCAAAGTGTCTATGTGGTCAGTGTATTATTCATTTATACACTGCTCCTAAAGACGAGGCTGCAGTGGCTCAGTGCAGATAACATTAAAGACGCTGTTCCTGATTTTTACTGTCTTAAAAACGTGAAAAACAAACAAGTTCATTTTAAACAGTTTGCGGTGGTCCAAAGTATTCCTCAGTTACCTTCTGCATTCAGAGCATCGTAACTATTCACAATGAGTTCATAAGCGTTTTTTTCACAAGTTTCCGAGACCGAGTCATGGTGAAGCTGAAAACGACTAGCATGCTAACAGCGCCCCAGCCATTCTACTTCCTATATCTTGGACAATAGAAACGGTTCACGGAGGAGTACAGCCCCTTTAAATAGGCATGGTAATATATATCCTCACAGATTGTAGTAGTAGTAGTAGTAATAGTAGTTGAAGTAACAGGAGTAGCAAAAATGTTTGGATTTTTTTGTTCATCTAGTTCTAGTTCATCACATTTTACTTACATACTGTACATTCCAATGGACATGCTAATGAAAGAATGTTGCTGGTTTAATCCCTTCTTAGCCCGAGTGCATGTCGTTTTGTGCTGTTGGGCAATACACTTCAAACCACCACATTCCGTAACTTCACCGAACTCAACGATGCTCTAATGAAAATGCTCTGTTCCACCTTGTGATGTCATGAAGGGGTCGATTTCAAGTTGACAGCGACCCTTTACCTTTTGTTCAGTGGCAATTCCAGGCTGAAATGATCCAACTGGATGGTGTATGGAGTTTAAAAATACACTGGAGAACTTCCTGAATTACCACACGACATCATAAGGTGGAAGTGTTTTCAGTTTCAGAGAAAAACTATGCAGGTTTTGTAAGTTAAACATGTGTGAAGGAAACAAAACTCCAGGTATGTTTTTAATGAGGAAACATTATAACATAGATCAGAGAATTGTGTAATATAGGCCCTTTAATTCTGACCAAAAGAACATTTTGTTGTAAATATCAAACGTGTAATAAAATCTGTAGAACAATTTACGATACAACTGTGATTTTTTTTTTTTTTTTTGCCCTGGATGCCCTCCCTGTTTACTCCACCAGATCTGAGGACTACGGCAATTAATTTTCCTCTCGAAAATCTATGTGCGATTGTCCAGGCTATCACACATTGTATTTAATTCGTTGCGTGTGCGTCCGCGTGTGGTGTGTGTGTGCGCGCTTGTGTGTGTGTGTGTGTATGTGTGTGTGTGTGTGTCCTAATGATTTGAATGCTGTGTGAAATGACAGCTTGATTGGCCCATGTTGTTGATCTCCAGTTTGATTGACGGTTCTCACACCTGCTCAGATGAACTGTGCTCAGAGCAGAGCCAAACCACAGAACAACAGTTGCCATAGTGACCATCCGACACATACAGACTCTTAGATCTGTTATATCTAATACTGGGTTAGATTAAACACTTGAGCAATTATCAAGCTCACACTCTAAAATGCACTAAATCAACTTCTTTTTGCTACTAAACTCTGTACGTGGTGTTTTAATAGTATTGTCTACTATTCCTAGTATTTTTTGGTGTATTCTGACAGTATTCCATATTTAACACACAATAAGACTCAGAAGGTGTTGTCTGAAGCTTAAAGAAAGTCTAAAGTCTTTTACGTCTATGGGGTATTAATTGCTAATCTGTAACATATTTTGATCCCCATGTTATCTTTTATTGTTTTCAAAATGCTATATTTGCCCAAAACAACATATTAACATGTTTTATTTTAAGTTTCACTTTTGTTTTTCACGCTCCGAGTCCCCCCTCCCTCTACTCTCCTTGCAAAGTCACTCCCCCAGCCTTGATCACACAATCAGCGTGCATCCCGCTCATGATTGAATTCACTGATTCACTGAATGAGGAACTATTGCACATCACATCATTTTGTGAAGTTGCTATGTACAGTTTTGTATCATGTTTTTGTATATTTATGGAGAATTGTCGTGTGGGAGCATGGCTGACATAGGCTTGTGGGGTGAGCATTGGACAGAATCTTATAGTTAACCATAAGGAGGGTTCGAATAGGGCCCGGGAGATATCGCTGATTTCCTGAAACATGCATAGGTGACGTTGAAAACCTCTCGTGTTTTTTTGGCAACTTTAGTGCAAACTGGGTACATCTGGAGCCCTGTTGCACCCCTTACCCAATGGCAACTACCACTGTGGCGGCTGCGCTCATTGCAAAACAACAGCAAAAACTGACCATTTTTTAGACTCCCACACTGGGAAGAAATATCCTGTCAAGAGTGTCATCACACACGTTACTTAGATGTTGAGGTGCCCTTGTGGCCTAGCGTACATAGGTGAGATCACAAGGAAACTTAAACAGAGAATTAGTGAGCACAAGAGCGCCATCAAGAGGAATGGCAGTCACGACATTTGTTCCCCTCGCTACTGTGGCATTGAACATGTCCCCCGCTCCACTCAGAGGGGGAGACCATGACCGTCTGCTCCAACATAGAGAGCCACATTGGATCTATACTCTCCAAACTTCAAGACCCAAAGGTTTGAACAATGACTTGAAATTTTGCAATGAATAAAACTTTACAGACTACGCCAGGCCGCCTCTGGACCACCCCAGTGAGAAAGGTCTGGATACGTCCCTGAAGTGTTGTCACAATAAAATTTTAAAGTCGATTTTGATCATAAGGAACAGACTCGATATTCAATACCGATACGACGATAAAAAAACACTTTCTTTAGACAACAGAATGTGATTTTCATAGGTTCCATAGTGGTCCATGGGCGTATGCTAGTCTATGTTGTCTTATACAGCTCAAGATCATTCTAAAGCTGTTCAGGAAAGGTTCATTTCTGTCTTGTGAATATGACTTTGTAGTATCGATACCTGTTCAAATGAGTATCTAGTTCTGATACTAGTTTCCACACCAATTAGTATCTGATTTTCAATGCTTTTGTTCTAGTCTGAACCATTGTTTAACTTGGCAATCTTAGCAGCGTGAGCCGGACCAGATTCTCTACATTTGTAAACTCACAAATTTCACAAACAATTCATCTTGCCGGCCAGGGTTTTGTTAAACTGTCAAATAAATTAGTGAAGAAGAAGTAAAAGTATGGGGTCTGTTGTACAATTTGATCGCAAAAGTTACTTAAGATTTCTGCTCTTAATACTTTTTTTTTTTTTTTATGTGAAATTGTATTTTTTTTTCTCTGGTTTTGTATTTATGTAACACTGAATGAATTACAGGGGTATGGAAATTTCAACGCTTCCATAAATGCTTGCATTTTTCCAGGGACCATTGATCTCCTGGTTGAAGGGTGAGTCATGATTTCACTGTGCCACTCCTTAAAACAAAATACTCACCAGAAAAAATCTAACTGCCCCAAGAAAATTAAAAAAGGAAAGTCATGCATCCTGCTGGGACTAGGAGACAGATGGAGAGAGAGGGAGCAGAAGAGGAGAAGAAGAGAGGGGGAAGAGAGGTAGAGGGGGTGAGAGGAGAGAGGGAGAGAAGAGG
>KN480338.1:57142-70026 GCA_000787095.1 Periophthalmodon schlosseri
CCGGGGGGCCCCCAAGGTGTTCCCAGGCCAGCCAAGAGACATAGTCCCTCCAGCGTGTCCTGGGTCTTCCGCGGGGCCTCCTCCCGGTGGGACATGCCCAGAGCACCTCCCTAGGGAGGTGTCCAGGGGATATCCGGAACAGATGCCTGAGCCACCTCAGACAGCTCCTCTCGACGTGTAGGAGCAGCGGCTCTACTCCGAGCTCCTCCCGTGTGACTGAGCTCCTCACTCTATCTCTAAGGGAGCGCCCAGCCCAGCGTGCGGAGGAAACCCAGTTCGGCAGCTTGTATCCGCGATCTTGTCCTTTTGGACAGCTCCTCTCGACGTGTAGAAGCAGCGGCTCTACTCCGAGCTCCTCCCGTGTGACTGAGCTCCTCACTCTATCTCTAAGGGAGCGCCCAGCCCAGCGTGCGGAGGAAACCCAGTTCGGCAGCTTGTATCCGCGATCTTGTCCTTTTGGTCATTACCCATTATTTCATTCACATGTTTGAGTAATCCTTTATTATTAATCTGTCTACATCTCCAAACCTCAAAATGCTCTGTTCCACCTCGTGATGTCAGTAGTTTTCATACTAACATACTAACATACTACCATTTACCTTTTGTTTAGTAGAGATTGTCAAATCCAGGGCTGAAATTACCCAAATGATTCTAGTGAAGTTGTATGGAGTTTACAAACACAGTGGAGCACTTCCTGTATTACCGCATGACATCACAAGGTGGAACAGAGTGTTTTAGGTTGAGAAAAGAACTCAGCCTAAATATGCAGGATTTGTGTGTTTAACATGTGTGAATGAAACAACATTATTTTTTGTTGTTTTTGTTTTTTTGTTTTTTTAATGAGGAAACAACATTATAATATAGATCAGGAAATAGCGTAATATGGCCCCTTTAATAGATTCATGGCTGGGACTAAGAGGGAGGAGAAAGAGAGAGAAAGAAATAGTAGGTGATAGAGAGAAGAGAGGAAGGAGACAGAGAAGGGGAAAAACAAACTGCGTTTTCTTCTAATAAGAAAAATAGTGTAAAAAATAGCTGTTGCTTATTTACCTGACATGTTTCAATTGGACAGGCAGGTCATCCAACGGCTCAAGCCCAAACCCAGACACAGGACAGGTAAAAATGGATTCTCTGTGCAAGGTAAGTTTAATGAGGCTCTGCACAAGGTCTTCTCTGTCTCTCTCTTTCTCTCGCTGTCTCTCTCTGTCCCTGTCTCCCTATCAATCACCCTCCCTTTCTCCTCTCTCTCTCTCACTCCTTGTCTCTACTTCCCACTTCTATCCTTTCTTTCTCTTCTTCCCGCCTTTTATCTCTCTCCTTGTCTCTCTCTCTCTCCCTTTTACCCTCTTCTTCTCCCCGCTCTCTCTCTCTCCTTCTTTTAAATGCAAAACAGTCTACAGCGCACCATTTTCCCTCCTTTCAACAAACTCAAACCTCGAGTCCGAAAATAGCGCACGTCTTTAGCATAACACTCGCATTTCCTCTAGTCTCAAGACTTTTTGTTCACAGAGATAAAAAATTAATAAATAAATAAAATCTAATTAAATAAATATTAAAAATTATACCTCTGACTTTGCGTTCCAAAATGGAGTTGTGGTTTCAGACATATTCATACAGCTATTGTAATTTTCACTCAATACAATAGAGAAATGATGCAGTTTTTTTAGACTATTTTTTGCGATTTTTCTCCGCATTGCATTTATTTTTTTTTTGTTTTGAATCATGTGTTTAATGTTAGATTTTTATGAATGGCTCTAGTCTTTGGAAGCGTGGCGTGAAACAGGATTAGGAGTTAGTCATTGAATGAACAGACGTGGATTGTGGAGGATTAGAGAGTGTGAAAAAGAGGTTAACATCCTTATCTGCACGTCAAATGTGCTGTCAACTATACATCCATCAGCGGCAGAGTGGTGAGCAGGCTGGTTTGTGTGGCGTCTGTGTGGAGTTTGCATGTTCTCCCTCCGTGGGGTTTCCTCCATAGCAGCATAGAATTTACTTCTACACCTTATTAATCTGTAATGATTCTGGCTGAAAGCAGTCAGGATGTTCAGACGAATGCGGCAACCTGATTGGTGGAAGCAGGAAAATCTGGAAGTTGAGAGAAAAACACAAACATCTTTCTCGTCCACAAATGCACAAATCACTTCCACTTTGGCTCCGCCCACAATGCTGTTCTGTGATTGGTCCAGTCTCGTGCTCACATGGTGGCTGTGCACACAATAAAAGTTCACTTTAAATGCTTTATTCCTCACTTACCTTATGCATTCCAATTATCCTAATTATTCACCGCAATGAGTTTGTAAGTGTTTTTCACAGCTCTCTGAGACCAGAGTAGCGAGAGAGTAAATAATAAAAATAGAATAAAGTCTGGGAGGAAGGCGCAATGGAGGCCGTAGTTGCTTACATGAGCGGTCCAGGTGATAGTAATAAACCGTAAACAAATACAATTATAAAAGATGCACTGTGTAACTTTTCTGCCTGCTAGTCTCTATGGAAACAATGTTGTAAAGTCAAGACAAGCTACGAGCATTAGTCCCGGTTAGACTTGGTTTAGTTCTTTAGTTCTTTAAGTAAGTAAGTAAGTTCTTTAAGTCTTTGAATAGTTCCGTTTTGATTTGCTTTAGTCATTACAGATTAAACTGTATTAAACTATATAATAGTAGTTTTTAGTAAATTATGTAACTCTTTTCAATGTTACTTCATTCAAAAACAGAATTCAACTTGTTGTAACCTCCCTGTTATATTTAAAGCCCATGTATCTGTTTTCTGACATGTATTTGAGCAAAATGTGTCTCCCAGTACAGATATACTGTATAAGCAGCTCTTGAGGCCAAAATAAGTCCATAGTGCACTGTCTGTATCTAATTATAAAGCATGAGAAAACTAAACTAAAAGTTACATTAGTTATTAGATACATTACTGCATTACTAAAAAAAAGTAACTCTACTTCGTAACTATTTACTACTCAATGCTGCTACTCTCTATCTAATTGCAGTATTTGTCTGAGAATCAGGAAGTGCATGGTTAGCATGTTAATTAGTGTTAGCTTTTCCGCTCTGGACTCTGAGGGTTGTGACACTGTGTGGCACTTATAAACTCATCGCAGTAAATAATTAGGATGCTCAGAATGCATACGGTAAGTGAGGAATAACTACAGACCGCTGCAAACCGTTTGAAATGAACTAGTTCTGTTTTTCAAGTTTTCAAAGACAGTAAAAATCAGGTACAGCGCCTTTAATGTGTGTCTGGAAATATCATTCTTTTCCACTAAAATGAAATTCCACGGCCTCTGCCTCCTCCACTCTACTGTATCCGCGAGTGATTTGGCACGGCCTCATGTGTGAACGCTCCTCTGGCAGTGCCCACAATTCAAAACACTTCCTTGAACATATAAATAAATAAATAAACTGTCTGGGATAAACTACAGGAGGCGCAGCGGAGGCCGTAGCTGCTTACACGGGCAGTCCGGGTGATTCATGACTCCATTAGCCCCCGTGACACAGATAAGGACCAGCATGTTTCAAAGTGATAGCTGACCTGTGCGGTTTTTAGCCGGGGAGGCGCTAACACTAGCTAGCTGCTGAGCCCCGCCGGATCCGTTCCTCTGCACAAAGACGCAGGGGGGTGGATTGGGCAAAGGGGGGGGGGATTTCTGACGAGGATGCATGAGGAGAGAGCGGGCGATCGATGAGAGCGCGGGGGAGAAGGAGTGCTTCTGGACAGGTCAGGAAGAGGTTTTATTAAAGGTAAAGTAATGCCATTTGTATTAGTTAAAGCTGGACTATGTAACATTTATGGCGGGGTCCATTACCAGTAGGGTGTCAAAAGTGTTGAAAATCAGATACTAATCGATACTAAAACTAGTATCAAAACTCGATACTCATTTGAGCAGGTATTGATACTGAAAAAGTCACATTCACAGAACATAAATTAATCTTTCATTTCCTTTCTAATCCCTCTGTCATCCAAGTAGAATCCATAGCAAAAGAAACATTTTAAACCTTTGTCCAGCTGACAGAATTGAACTTTTCTTTTGCTTTCCTGAATAGGTTTAGAATGATGTTGAGCTGTATCAGAACAAGTATAAGACAACACAGACTAGTATTCGCCCATGGACCACTATGGAACCTACCTGGACAACTGAGGGATTACACAGATATGAGGCCACATGGTGAAATAAAAGAAAGTACTACAGTTTAATGCTGAAAATGGCATTCTATTGTTTAAGTAAAGAGTTTTTATTATCATTGTCATATCAGAATTGAGCATCGAGTTTCTTAGTATCAAAGTCAAGTTTGAAATTTTAGTATCGTGACAACACTAATTACCAGTATGTCTCCAAAAAGATGATATTGAATTTCCTGGAATGTTCCACTGTAGGGCATTAAATATATCTGTCTTGCATTTCTTACTGTTAATCGGGGCCCTTCTCCACAGATCTGACCTGTAACTTGGAGATAGATAAGTTTAATGCAATACTGTGGAATATTAGAGACAAGCAATAACATCTATGGAGATCAGGATGCTTGCAGGTGGTGTATTCTGTGTATCGCTGTGGCCACTGATTGGCTAGTGCATAAATAGTACTGACTCGAAATAGGATATTGTTTGTGTCATTAAGCAAGACACTTCCCCCAACGTACCTATGAACGTGATGTGTGAGAAACGGGTTGTTGACGGTCATGGCGGATGATGGTCCAAGATTGGCAGCCTCACTTACGTCAGTCTGTCCCAGGGCATCTGTGGCTACAATGGCATCGTATCATGACCAAGTGTGGAGTGAATGAATGACTACTCTGTAATATAAAAGCTTGTGAAACTTGTAAGACAATATTATTATTAACAACTTCGTGGTATATATCCATCTAATTGAAATATGAATTCTCTTTCAATTTTAGATCATTTCATTGGGGTGGAGCAGAGAAAATAATAATCCATTGTATTTATAGTCCTTTTTTTAGACACTCAAAGACGCTTTGCATTGCATTATTCATTCAGTCCACACTCGGTGGTGGTAAGCTACTGTAGCCACAGTTGCCCTGGGGCAGACTGACAAAAGCGAGACTGCCAATCTGCGCCATCGCCTCTACAACCACCATCAACACTCCCACACACACCACATTCATTCTAGGCAATATGGGTGAAGTGTCTTGCCTAATGACACAACGGCTTTGCCAGGTAAAATTCTTTATAATAGAGGAGTTTCAATTGGTGTCAATATTGGATCTATATTGCGATACTTGTTGCTTGTGTTGAATCTAAACAAATATCACTGGTATTGCTCATTACTAATCAATTTGGATGTAATTTACTTCATCATTACATACTTTTGTGTCATATAAAATGATCAAATTAGATAGTTAGACATAGAAGATGTGTTAGCTTTGACTTTGCTTATTGTTGTTTCTTAGAGTGATACTTCAGAGCCAACTCACTCATCTATTTAGCCGTATTATGTTATGTATGTGTCAAAATTGAGCCACCTATGCGCCTGAAATGCGCCGCGGAAACATTGGACCAGCCTAAACACGCACATAAACCCGACGGCCCTGACACCACGGTCTGAATGCCGCTTTACTCTGTACCACTTTGCCCATTCATCGCACTGCTCAGACTTACATTATTATACCATAGATCCCAAAGCCCAGACTGCTCCTGTCCCCATGGCACCAGTACAGTCTCCATGTTAGAGTGGTGTTGCCAACTGCCCCTCTGCTCTGTAATCCTCCTCAGCCCTCTCTCCTGTGTACTACTATATAGCTATCCCCAAACCAGATCAGACTGACTGGGACAGCTTTGGAAAGTACTGAGCCAATGATGAAAAAATCCAAAAGGGATTACAAATATATCAAAAACAAAAAAATAAAATACTGCATTATACAAAACAGAGGCCAACTAATCAGTGTTGGGACTGATAGTTAAAATGCAGTTGCTAAATACTGAATACCTGCATTCAAATGTATTTTATAACTACATAGTCCAATCATAGTACTATATTCTGAATACTTTGAATACTTTCAGTTTGCTTTTCTAATATAATGTTATTAAAGGAACTGTTCCTACTCTCACCAATGGTCATGAGCTTTGAGTAATGACCGAAAGGACAAGATGGCGGATATAGGCGCAGCGTGGCTGTGCGCTTCCTCAGAGATAGGGTGAGAAGATAAGTCACATGGGAGGAGCTCAGAGTAGAGTCGCTGCTCCTCCATGTGGAGAGGACCCATCTGAGGTGGCTCAGGAATCCTACTGGATGCCTCCCGGACGCCGGGCATGTCCCACCGGCAGGAGGCCCTGGGGAAGAACCAGGACACGCTGGTGGGACTATGTGTCTCAGCTGGCTTGGGCACACCTCAGAATCCAAACCACATTAGTCTGTTGCACAGTTTGTTATGGTTTTGCTGTGTTTTCTGTTTTTTCTTTATCACTAATAGCTAAAAGCCTAAACTCCCTGATCAAATACTACAGTGTAATCTTTTAATTTTAGTAAAGTAACTGTATTCTGAATACGATCAACAGACACCAACGCTGCACAGTCAGTCTCAAACATAACTGTCAGCATCATTATTACGTGTGGAAGGGCATCTGGCATAAAGGACTAATGAAACCCCATTGAAAAGAGCAAACAGCTGATATCCTGATAGCAGCCTGAGCTGGTAAAAGTCAAGGTCGAGCTGAACTTAAGCTGCTAATTGAAAAACGACTTCTGAAGCAGGAGTGTTTATCCAGTCACACATTACCTCTCCTCTTCCCTTCTTGTCTTCCTTCTCCTATTTTTCCTCTTCTCCTCATCTACCTCTCTCCTCCTCTCCTCATCTCTCCTCCTCTCTTTACACCTCCCTCCTTTTCCTCTTCCTTCCTTGTCCTCCTTCTCATACTTCTCCTCCTCCTCTCTACTCCTTTCTATACCTCCTTCCTCATCCTCCTCTTCCCTCTCCTCTCTCCTCCTCCTGTCTCTCTCTCTCCCTCCCTCACTTCTCTTCCTCCTCCTCTCCTCCGCCTCTGCTGCTTTCATCCTTCCATCCTCCTCTCCTCCTGCTCCTCAGCCCCCCTCCTACTTCTCTCTTCCTCTTCTTCCTCCTCCTTCTTTTCTCCACCAGGTTCACAGCAAATTATTTTTGTGAACCTGGTTAGAGACCTTTTTCAGTGTACCTTAAATCTCATCCCCCGCTCACTCCAAACAACGGGGGTCCGCAGGAAACAGTCCTTGCTCCATTTCTCTTGACCCTGTACATGGCGGACTTTCAAAAAAAGCCCAGCTAACACATGCTAACCGCACACTTCCTGATTATCGGACAATAAAACATATATAATTGTTAATTATAATTAGACAGCACACAGCACTTATTTTGACCTCAAGAGCCAGCCGTACTGAGGAAAGACACATTTTGCACATGAAAAAACATCTCTCTCACCTTTATTCTCTCTATCTCTTTCTCTCCCCTTCCTCTCTATCTATGTATATAGTGGATCAGGGCAAGTTGCAGCAGAGCCGTAGTGACAGATCTCCATGACCCTGAGCCTAGAGCGATCAGAGGGAAAGTGTGCGTTAAAACGCTATTACCATAACCTCCGTGTGTGCTCGCTGTCTCCACTCACTACAGTACATTCATGCAAATGTAATGGAATACAGAGGAAAGGAACATGGATATCTAAATGTACAGTAAGGTATTCAGGGAATTATAGACAAGTGGATACAAATTGTATGCTGATGATAGGGGTGGCCCACATCGACAAAAATTAAACTTTGATATTTTTGTTTTGCCGTGGACACAGTTTGTTTGCGCTCACACTGGACAAACATACCGCCCTTTAGGGGCTATCCGTGCTTAGGCACAGTTTGATTGGGCTAGTGTGATCACACCCCAACACAGTTATAACCCCCTTTTTATTTTTGTCCAAAAAATAAGTTCCAAAAGCTATAAACTCATATCTGTTTTGTCCCCTCTGCCCTGGCTGTGTCCTGGGGATATTGCATCTGCAGCCTTTAGAAAACCAATAACCTGTGAGTGATGGCTCCTAACAGGTGTGGAGCTCAGTGATAACAGCTCCTCCTCAAACCATCTCCTTTGTCTCAAAGCAAACTACACCTCTGGACTGGCCCAAGGCACAAGAATATTATTATAGAATTAATACTTTGTAGCTCATGTCTTGGACCACACATGGACCATGAACGCTGGTATTAATCACAGGCTCCTGAAAATGTGTTTCAGACTATCTGAAACACATTTTGGCAGTGTTTGCATTGTGTTACCATGGTAACTGATAAACATTCCGCCATAGACATGTATGCAGTAACTACACCCCCAGCATGATGTCACTGTAAAGTATCATTTATACAATAGGCTGAATTCATGTTCTAAAATTTGATAATGTAATTTCAGATGGAGGGCTGGAGGCTATCCATGGGTTTCTGAGTGATAAGATAACAGCATTGTTGCGATAGTAATGACCAGAAACCAGAAATGATATCTTTACAATAGCTAAATGTCCTTAAAATGTCACAAATAAACAGTAAGGTAAAATCTATAAATATAACACAAATTTTTACTCTTAAAAATGTGAAAAAAAAAAACAGAAATGGTTAATTTGAAACGCTTTGCAGTGGTCCAAAGTTATTCTTCACTTACCTTAGGCATTCCAAGCATCCTAATCCTTCACCACAATCAGTTAATAAATGCTTTTCACAACTTTCAAAGGCCTAACTGGAGTTTTGCTGTCACAATAAAACTAACAACAATTAGCATGCTAACACACACTTTATAATTAGATGCAGGCCATACACAGTGCACTTATTTTGACCTCAAGAGCTGCTTATACAATATATCTGTACTGGGGCAAGACAAATGTTGTTCAAATCCATCAGGTGCAGGCCTTGAAGATATACTGTTGATCTGTATAATTATTTGTTAGGGATTGGCTCCACAAACTTGCCATATTAATCTTATGTCTTAAAATCCTTTCAACTGACAACAATCACAATTAGAGTTGTTGAATAGAGTTGAATAATGGCACCACTTTCCAAAGCTGTTGTGAGAAAAACAAAAAAACCAAAACACTTTTGTTTATTTATACTGACAAAGAAGACGCTGGACCTTGTGCCAGTTCTTGTTTCATGTGGATAGGCCCAGTAATTACAAAGATATTAACCATAAACCAGGTCAACAAATGTGCAATCTGACAGTTAATTCTTATCTGAACAGCTCAATTTTAAAGAGGGGGTATTAACTGCTAACACATAACATATTTAGATTACATTGTTACCTTTTATTGCTTTGAAAATGCAATATTTGCCATAAACTACGTATTTGTTTGTGACGCGTTAAGTCATTCCCCCTTCAGAGCGCCATCACAACACAATCATCGTGCATCATGCTAATGAACACATGCACATCGCATCAGGTTTGTGAAGTTGTAATGTAATGGTTTGTGTCATGTTTTTGTATAGTCACAAAAACGTAAGCGACGTAGGTTTGTGGGCTAAGCATTGGACAGAATAGTACTTCTAGCCATGAGGAGGGTTTGAATAGGCCTAAGAGAGATCACTAAATTACTCAAACATGCATGGATAGCATCTAAAACCTCTGCAGGCCTGTTTTGATGAGAAAATGTTATAAGATGTTAGAAAGCTCCAAAAAGTCGATTTTGCATTATACCCCCTCTTTAAACTGTAGGGATTCTAGAACCTATTCTGTCATTATGGGTTGGATATAGTGATCTGACAGTGAGTGAAAGCATAGAAATGAGAAATTATTCAAATCCCAGCGTCGCTCTATGAAAATCTAATTGGCTGATTTGGACTGGCGTGTTATTGCTTGGAATCAAACAAAATGATAATATTCGGATTTGGAAATAAAATGCTAAAATGAATACTCGTTTTAATACTCATGTGAAAGTGAGGGAGTGTATGTGGCAGATTATCTTGTCTCCTCCTCACAGTAAGGAGGCTGTGGGTTAGACACCTGATCTCACTGAGGTGAGTGTGCATTTGTGGCAGTTGGTGGCCAATTGCGTGTGACCTGAACCTTTAAGAAGGAGGGTCCCTCACCTGCTCGAGGCCTTGGTTGCCTCTGGCGTTACCCGCCGTGTAGGAGCAGTGCCTTGGCGAGCGCTGAATTAATATTGCTTTCACCTTTTTAGGACTAAAGCCTGGTGATTGTGCCTCGCGTTCCGTGTTCCACCAACCTCCGGCGCGTGCAGGAGGGTCAACTCGGGACATCTCCCGGTTCGCGCGCGTAGCGCTTTGCCAAGGCTTGTGCTGTACATCATTCATTCAAACACTCGGTAAGGGTTTTGTTCCGTTCAATTACAATAAACTGTTTCATTTGTAATGAATCAAGTAATGAATCCAGCGTTGTCTATAGTGCGCATTACACACTCTCAGTGCCAGGTCCTTCTGCAGGCGCTGAGCATCTTTGGAGCTTTGGTATGTCTATGGGTATTGCATGGCCCCTGTCCTGGTACGTATGATTTTGAATAGTTCCTATTTCAAATTCCAAATTATAATGTTTAGGTTTAGAGACTCCACTAGCCTCCTCTTCTCTCCTCTTGTCTCTCCTTTGTCTCTCTCTTTTAAAAACTGGACTCAATCAGAACTATAGCCCAACTCCAAGTAATTTTTTTTTTTTTTTTTTTTAAGCTGCTGTGGGTATTGGAGCTGCCTTTTCCTGCAGATTTAATGTAGCCAAATACTGTCATTACTGAATTTTATTGTATGTGTTAGAGAGTGAGTGAAAGAACCTTTTATGAATTATCTTTAAAAAAAAGCTTTGTATAGAGTAAACCAGTACGTTTCATATTTCATGTCTCCATCATTTCATACTTAGCTGTGTTAGCCTTTATACAGTTCCTTTTGGGATGGCAATGTTAGACAAACATCTATGGTTACAAATTGGGGGCAGTGAGCAAAATTGTAGTCTTTCACTATTTTTTTAGAGTCTTCGGCCCCTCTGCCATGACACATGTCTTCTCTGTGTTACTGTGGCAGAGTGGTTATCCAGTCTCCTTCTCTCAGTAAGGAGGTTGTAGGAAAGGGTCAGATGGAGGAAAGGATGCAGAGGAGAGGGTCAGACGGAGCAGAGGATGGAGAGGAGAGGGTCAAACGGAGCAGAGGATGGAGAGGAGAGGGTCAAACGGAGGTAAGGAGGTGTAGGAAAGGGTCAGATGGAGGAAAGGATGCAGAGGAGAGGGTCAGACGGAGCAGAGGATGGAGAGGAGAGGGTCAAACGGAGCAGAGGATGGAGAGGAGAGGGTCAAACGGAGCAGAGGATGCAGAGGAGAGGGTCAGACGGAGCAGAGGATTCGTGGTTGACATCTGAGCAGAACAAAAATAATTTAACTGTCTAAATCCTGGACATATTGTTACAAACCAGAAGGTAAACACAGTTGTGATAATAAAGTGCATGTGGGAATGTGGGAATGCAGAATAAATGTACAACAGCTGTCCATGTCTCGCTCTGAACACAGCCAACGATCAGTTGCCCTTCCAGGAGTCCCATGTGTCCCTGGAAACAATACGCAAATGCCAAAGATTTATATGTTTTTATCCATCAAATTTTACACATAGTTGGCTAGTACTTTGTGGAGTGAAGCAACTGAAACTAAAAGTGGCAAGTAATATGCTATTGTGTGTAAAGGGCTTTTGTAAATTTAGCTGCTGACACAGAAAAAAACACACAAAAAACACAAAAAGTCTTAACTATGCTTTTCAAGCTTTCTACCATGTTATAACGTTCCCTCATCCAAAATATTCCTGAAGAGATTTTATGTCACAGTACCCCCTCTTTAAGATGTTGCGTTTATTTTTAAGTATTTTTACCTTTTGTACAGTTGTGGTTGTCATTAGAAAGTGTCTAATATCTGCCGGTGCATCGGGGAGTGAAGCAGTTTCAATGAGGCTAAAACAATAGCTGGGGCTGAAATTACCAAAATGATTCCTGTGAAAGTGTATGGAGTTTAAAAACGCAGTGGAGCACTTCCTGTATTACCACGTCATGACATCACAAGGAGGCAGCAGAGCGTTTTCGATTTGAGAGAAGAACACAGGCTAAATATGCAGGATTTGTGTGTTAAACATGAGTGAATGAAACAAAACACTGAGTATGTTTTTGTTAAAAAAAAAGTGCAATATAGCCCCTTTAAATAAATAAACACCACTGATTTCTCAAATAGAACGTTATTAAATGAGGTTATGAAAATATACCATATACTGTATAACACTAATATGTAAAACGTACAGATTATGTAAACCACAGGGATCATATATAGGTCCCCCTAAGTGACTGCACGATCGAGTGTGTGTGCCAACGTAAGCAGCACACACTGCTTATATTAATTATTCACACTCTGCAGCTCCGATCCAGAGATAGCTTACAATACTTACCCCGCAACATGAGACGCTTTCACCTCCTGTCAGATGCCCTCCCATAATCCTCGCCGTGAGTCAGATGCCCTCCCGTCCTTTTATATCCTCATTTATCATTACTCTGCCATTCAAATCTTTTATATCCCTGTATGTCAGATGTCTTTCCATCTTCCTGTACCCCTGTGCGTCAGATGCCCTCCCATCCTTTAAAATCTCTGTGTGTCATGGCCCCCCGTTATATTCTCCGATATACACCGCCTGGCCAAAAAAAAAGTCACCACCTGGATTTAACTAAGCAAATAGGTAATAGGTTGCTGCAGTCAGTCAGGTCTAGGTTCAGCAACAGTCTGTGCTCAAAGAATGAGGTCAGCTGAT
Organism: Periophthalmodon schlosseri; assembly: GCA_000787095.1. Lineage (NCBI taxonomy): Eukaryota > Metazoa > Chordata > Actinopteri > Gobiiformes > Gobiidae > Periophthalmodon > Periophthalmodon schlosseri. The sequence continues at coordinate 69,879 of KN480338.1, forward strand.
GACCTGAATATACTGAATGACCAGGTTATTCCATCAATGGATTTTTTTCTTCCCTGATGGCAGAGGCATATTCCAAGATGACAATGCCAGGATTCATCGGGCTCAAATTGTGAAAGAGTGGTTCAGGGAGCATGAGACGTCATTTTCA
>KN480339.1:0-34478 GCA_000787095.1 Periophthalmodon schlosseri
TGTGGATTCTCATTAGACTCCAGGAGCATTTCTGTATGGAGCAGTTAGAGACGTTTTATTGTGCACTAAAACCAGAAAAAAGAATATCTGCGAGGGGGGTTAGGTTTATCAAGGCTGTGCAGCGCTGCAGAGGGACACGAGCAGACGTATTTACATTTATTTGTTCACCATCCCCACAAGCCAATGCATAACAGTCCAATGAGGTTCATCTGGTCCTCCGATAAGTTATTTTTAATAGATTCTTTTTTAAGACCAAGGTTTAGTTTGTTTTCATACCTGACAGTTTGTACTGCTCACTGGCACTCTTCCTCAGAGTGATGCTGCTGCAGCGCGTCCGGTCAGCTGATAAATCAGGACTAGGGGGCCTTTTTACTCTCACACACCTGCGATACTGTCCTGAAGAAGTTGGGCTGCAGATGCCGCTGTCGTCCTGCCTCCACTGGTAGGAAGACAGTGCCAAAGCCTGTTTAAATCAGCTGACCGGACACGTCACAGCAACATCACGTGACCACTCTGAGGAAGAGCGCTGGTATGAAAACAAACTAAACCTTGGTCTGGAGAAAGAATGAATCTGGAGAAGTAAATGCATGACAGCTGGTAATAGTTTTAACTCAGACAGAAACTGGTTGCTGTTGTGATTATTAAGACACTACAGGCAAAACTTAGTTATTTGGTCAGTTTGCTCTCAATATAAAAGCACTCACTTAGAAATCTACACGTATAGATGTTCTATTGTTTCAAGGCTGAGATTTTAAGATTTAAAATTCCATAAGCAAAAACTATCTGTGTCCCCAGATACGAGGTAAACATGTTCAAACCAAATAGAGCTTTCACTGATATCGACTCTAATGCTAATTTATTCTTAAATACAAAAACATTGGACATGATGGCAGACAAGTTGTTTACGTTATAATTTAGTGTTTTAGTCCTCAAGACGATTGTCTTTCTGGAGGTGCAAATTAAAACCATACTTCAGAGCATTCTCCATGGAGATAGAATTTTTTTTCCTGGAAACCAGGACCAAACCAAACACAAACACAACTACTCACGTACCCCAAAAGCCACATACACCTTAGTGAGGAGCTGTCCATGGTGCTGAATCTATCTTCGACATATTCTGTGGTTCATTTCTCCATTTGCCCATGTCTGCTGGCCCATGTTTTCCAAAGAACACACAGTGAATCACAACAAAGAGCACGTTCACATTCAGACAGATTCATAGAGTCCACAGTAATGCAAATGGGACTTTTTGCAGAAACAGTAGATCGATTACTACAATACAATTATAGTGTGTAATTGTGTGTGCCCTCTATATGCTTTTAGGCAAATCATTATGGTTTCCATTATCGTACAAATATTTATGATGTAGTTTTCCTTTAAAGCAACACTATACACTATAACTTACTGGAGGTGCCATGTAAATTAAAACCATACTTCAGAACATTTTCCATGGAATAGAATTTTAAGCCATACTGTGGAAAATTCAAGCTAAAGGAACAACATTTCCATGGAAACAAGCAGCAGGAGAGTCAGGTCTGTGGAGATGCAAACCCGCTAACAGGACACATGTTTTTCAGTGCAATAAAAACAACCACAATTAAAAATATGCTTTTATTTTTAGCATTTTTTTTGGCTAAAAGGTTATGTCCTGGAGCTTTAATCAAGCAGCTCTGAATCTAGGTATGTCCCTGATGAACTAAAAGCGTTTTCTTTTATATTTCTGTGATAAGTACACACACACACACACACTCACACACTCATATACTTACACACTCACACATGCTCTTCTGTTATGTAGGTGGACTTGCATTGGCCAAAACAACTCTGTAAATAATGGAGCTCATTTCCACACTAACATGTGGATCAGAGGCAGACTTATAGTGTTAAATACACATGTGTGGGATGGGCCTCACTATTGGACAGACTGCACAGCTCCGCCCACACAGTTTACGGCGAGAGATTAGCTTTACTAACCACTCTAAATACAACAGTGATGGAGTGTTAATGGAGGAGATGGTGCAAGGCTGTGTACAGCTAATTATGATACATCCGAAATGCACTAGAAAACAAGGCAAAGGGCTGTGTATTGAATCCATTTTTTTGTATCCACACGCTATTCTTTTCTTAAAGCCACGTTATGCAAAAAATAGACTTGAAAAAAGCATTTTTTAATTTTTTTTTTTTTTTATTTTGGTTGTTTCAATTGAACTGAGAAATGTAAAAACATGAATCCTTACTGTGAGCGGGTTTGCATCGCCACAAACCTGACTTGCTGATTTGGCTATAATATTCCACAGTATGTCATAACTTTTTTTTTCATTTTGGTTGTTTCAATTGAACTGAGAAATGTAAAAACATGAATCCTTACTGTGAGCGGGTTTGCATCGCCACAAACCTGACTTGCTGATTTGGCTATAATATTCCACAGTATGTCATAACACTATTTCCATGAAGAATGTTCCAAAGTATGGTTTTAACTTTCTATTTCTATGGAATTATGCAGGGGACGTGCCACCTCCAGAAAGATACACATTGAACATTTACAGAAGTCATATGCAAAATTGAGCTTTTTGCACTTTTAACCATATTATCCTATTGTCCCCTCATCAAAAACAGACCTGGAGTTGTATTTTGTTTCATTTATACTTGTTTCATTAATCCACTAATCGAGCAGTCATCTTCTCTGAGCCTCAAACCTACTCCATTTGCATTTTGCCCAGATTGTTATGTCACAGGTAAAAATCCAAACTTCTCCTACACTGTTTTAAAGCCCATGAAGCATCACTGGACTCATTCTGTGGTCAAACTGTGTTCACAACGAACACATGGCTCTGTTAGCGTAGCACTCACGGGGGATAAGGACATTTGATTCTTTCCGATTGTTCATTCCCATTGCTTACAACAGAGGGAGCTTCAACGCCTGAATGCCTCATTAGAAACAAAGGTGAATTTTATTTTTTTAAGTATATTATTCAAATGCAGACATTATTTTAAGTTTGAAAAGGTGAAATACTGATCCCAGGGCGACCAAAAGCATGTTTAAAATGGAATTAAAGCCACAAGACTGCGTCATATGTGTTCTCTGAGGGACGCTGATCTAGGAGGTTGTAAATGTTCACCTGTTGTCTTTGTTTGCCAGCCTGATTCCCACTACCAGCACTGTTGTGTCCTTGGGCAAGATACGTCATCCAGCTCTGCCTGTGTGAAGTCATTAGTGTCAGTGTGACTTAGCGCTGGATACTAAAAACGATTATAGCAGCGCTGGGAATGGTACACTCAACTGCACCTGTCCTCCTGGTGCTTCTACTGATGTTGTTTATTTAGGTTCTTAAAGCCACAACTTTTTAGCCACAAATAGACATCCTTCTGCTTGTCTCCATGGAAATGTTGTTCCTTTGGCTATAATATCCCAGAGTATGTCATAAAACGTATCTATTTCCGTGGAGAATGTTACAAAGTATGCCTTTAACCTTCTATTTCTATGGAATCATGAAGGTGACGTGCCATCTCCAGAAAGTTACATAGTGTACCTTTAAATGTTATGCAAATGTACTTATCTTAACCCTGTATTAATGCTTGTCCCTCATTGTCATTATAGTGGTAATGTGAGTGATTCATACATCCTGGTACCTGCCATTATATTTATACAGACTATACAGAGCAGGCCCCAAACTGTGGACTTCTGTCCCTCTGAGCATCAGAACAGCCACTTCTGTAGAGAACTTCAAATCTTTATTAAAACACACACTTTTTTTGCTTTGGATTTTACACAAGATAAGTATACATTTTAACTATCTGTACTTTACTTAAGTAGATTTTAAAGTGGATACTTTTACATTTATTTCACTACATTTGAAAGCTGTACTTTCTACTCCACTACATTTTGAACAGGACAAGTAAGGACAGGAAAAGTAAGAGGTTTTTTTTAATTATTGTTTGAGACCTTCTGAAAAGTGTTTATTTTTGCCATGTTCATAATTTGAGCAAAATTTGAACAAAAATATACACATGAAAAAAGCCAGAAAAAAACAGTAACATTTGTTTCTGTTGAACAAAACTCAGCACAAATCTTGATCAAAATCACTACATTTGAAACTTTATAAGACCTCAAAATCTGTGTGAAATACTTTTACTTTTACTCTTTTACAGTAACAAAATTGAGTACTTCTTCCACTGCTGCATGTGTATGTATTATGAATGAGCTGTGCCATCATTGCTCTTGTACAGCACTTTGGGGCAGTGATGGTGGTTTGTAAGTGTGCTTTATAAATACACTCGACCTTGACCATAACCCATAGGCCTCGCATGTTGCTAAGGGCAGCCAGCTGTTGTTGACCAGCAAGAATATAACTGTCCATCCATTTTCTTCCACTTCCCTGGGGGCTCCTCCCGGTGGGAAATGCACAAAACATCTCCCTAGGGAGGCGTCCAGGAGGCATCCGGAACAGATGCCCGAGCCACCTCAGCTCCGCAGCTCTGTGGAGGAGCAGCGACTCTACTCCGAGCTCCTCCCATGTGACTGACCTCCTTCTCCTCACCCTATCTCTAAAGGACACTCAGCCACCCTGCGGAGGAAACTCATTTAACCACTTGTACACGCCATCTCCTTTTAGTCATTACCCAAAGCTCATGACCATAGGTGAGAGTAGGAACAGAGATTTAAACCTGGACTAAACCAGGACTAAACCAGAACTAAACCAGAACTACACAAGGGACCATAGGTGAGACTAGAACCGGAGATCTAAACCAGGACTAAACCAGGACTGCATTTTGGAGAAAGTATACTCTCTTACTAGACATTTTAATTTGGATAAATTAGAATAAAATGACATCAGGCGAGAGTGGAAGAAAGGCGGTGATGGGTAACAGGTGTAATAATGAGAAGGTTCAACATCTGTGGATCATAACTTTGCATATTTCTTTCAAAAACAGTGAATCTCCCACAGAGTTGTATACACCCTGCCCTTCACCTGAAATTATGACATCAAATTCTAGACCACAATCCTACCTGCCTTCTCCTCTGCCTCTTGTAAACAGCAGACTGGTCCACGCAGACTGGCTATATATGGAAGGCCTTGACTTTTGACCCGTCAGTCTGCGCGCATTATCAACACACGCCACGAGCTAAAATGAGTCAGCCGCGCTACAGCCGGGGGGCGTTCCAAGATGGCTGAGTAAGTAGAGGCTTACTGCTGAGTTCTGCAACTGAAAACTTGGAATACGGTAAAAAACACCTGTTCAAATCAGACTCTCGGGAGCTTTTCCTGTGCTTTATACAGAACAAGACTTTGTGAGAGAAGAAAAATGGTAAAATGCCAAACCGTGACACCTGCTGGAAAGCTCCAGAACAAAGCTAATGCTAACAGACAATGCTAACCATGCTGCTTCAGCAGGGAACCAACAGCTGCCATGATTATGTGGCTACCTCCCTGACTCACAGTGGAAGAGCTGATGGATGAGTCCCCACCTCTACCTGTGTTGCTCAGCCAGTCTCCGGCACCAAAGAAAACATTGTGTTCGCAGGCAGAGAACATGGATGCTGTTGCTACTCTGTCAAAGCTAATAAACAAAAGAATGGATGAGCTCGTGCTCCAGATCGCTGATATCTGAAAAACTGTGGACACAAACAGAAACAGAAAAGGAGGATTTTTCCATCTTCAGGAGGAGAGAAGATTCCACTGTGTGGTGTATGTGGTTCATCCTGGTACTACATTGTTATGACTGATAAATGAAAAGGGAATAAAGCACATTACACTCAGGTTCATATATTAATAGTGCTCTATGTTTTTATTTACACTTTTACCTAAGCACCTCTAATATTCTTTAAATAATATCATTTACAGTTTTTTACCAAGGTTTTACTTCACATAGCTCGTCTCACTCAGGTCGTTTACCTCAACACTCAATCTTACCTTTATAAAACAAGTTTTTATTTGATCTGTTTTTTGTTTTGTGTTTTCACACTGTCGTTTTCCATTGTTTCCCTTAATGCCAGGGGCTTAAGGCCAATCTGGAAACACAAAGCTTTAGTGTTGTATGCCAAAAAATGAGTGATTTCTGTTTTTTTCAAGCTAATGTGAACTTCTGATAACTGGTATTCTCAGGGTTCAGTAAGATCAGCCAGGGTCACAACACTGAAAAGTACTTTTGGTGGTAATGTTGTACATTCAGATAACGATACTTTAGGTCACTATATTTGTCTTGTAGAAATATGCAATCACTCCAGTGTTATTATTGTTGCATATATGGTTATGATACCAAACCTGAAAATGATTGTCTTTTTTAATTTTGTAAGACAATATGGATCTAATATGAGCAAATTAAAGCAGAAGAAGAAAAACGTAATGTTCAAATTTTGTCAGTATATCAGATACCACCAGATGAAGTGGTGTACATTATAGCTTCGAAACTTTCAGCGTAAACTTGATGAGCTTTACCGCCAAAAAGGAAAAGATGGCCAGAGGAGGGAGAGCAGAACTACTCCTATCTAAAACCAATCCATCCATCAGCTAAACATGAATCAAACGGTCACTGATAATGCCAAAACTGCCAAAACTATCCCTCAATTTTGCTGTGGTTTTTACACAAAACTATAATTCAGATTTGAACGCAGACACAGACACTCAATGTATTCATTCTGTAAATAATGTAAGAATCAGATATGCATTTTTGTGACACTCGATTACAGGAGGAGAATGTGAATGTGTGTAAAGCTTTTTCTGATCTACTTGCACTCTTCTTTTTACAGCGTCTCACTCAAGGCCTTATCACATTCATTCCTGAGCCTGAAAAGGAAGTACTTTCTATTGAGAACAGTAGACCAGTATGTCTTTTAAATAAGGAGCATAAGGTTCTGGCTTTGTTTCTGGTCATAAAAGTAAAAGCTGTTTTAGACAGATAAGACACTGTGGCTTTATGAAGAACAGGCAGATCTCCAATAATATTACACTTGTGTTAGACATTCAGATGTAATACTTAGATGATTCAGGAGTCCTCCTACTAAACCTCTACACAGCCTTTGACCATTCAGCATGAATTCATATTTCTTTCGCTTAAAAAAGTTTAGTTTTGGTGAGATTCTGCAGTGCTATCAAGACTCTGTGCTCTGATGCAAATAGCTCTATTAGAATGAAAAATGGAACAACATCAACTATTAATCTTAAACGCCGTATCTGCTGAGGATGCCCCACAAGTCCTTATTTCTTTTTACTTTGCACCCAAATTCTTGCCTCTCATATTTCTAATAGTGCTTCTCCTCTGCTTCCTCCTCCTCCACCTCTTCCTCCTTTACCTCCTTTTCCTTCTCCTCTGCCTCCACCTCTTCCCCCTCCTCTTCCTCCTTCATTGGGCCTTTCCCAAACAGCTCCCTTTTCCCTTCCCTATGCCCTAACACGTAGTAGCTTAGACATTTAGTGAGGCCATCTAAGCGTTTATAAATGAAAGAGAAAATTCTACTGAGATCAAATGTGCATTTATTTGGGTCTGGGAAAAAATATATATCTGAAGCAGGATGAATATGTTTGATATTTTTCCTCACTGGTCAGATGTGAGATGGGGCTGATCTGGATCTGCACTATTTAAAGTCACTGAACGCGTCTTAAGACATGACATGAAAACGAATGCTTAAATATAAAAGTAGTTGCTGTGAGAAAGAACTGACACTGGTGTACACACTGGGAATATTTGTGAATATTCACTGGGTAATATATTATGTACACAGCACAAATACTAAAACAAACCCGAAGGTGGCGCTAATACACCGTTCGCCATTAAACTCAAGAAGAAGTTGGAGTGAGCGTAGTGCGTTTGAAAGCTCTGTACGCTGAGATGAAGGGACCTCCGGAGGGGACTTCACAGCGGGTGTAATGTGAGGGGCTCGGGAGAGGGAGGAGGGACTGGTTTGGGAAAAGGCTGTCCTCTTCCTCCTCTTCCTCATCTTCCTCCTCTTCCTCCTCCATCAGCGGCCATGTTGTGAGAGACTTGTGAGGAGGAAGGCGCAAGCTCTCTCGCTCTCTTTCTTCTACTTCCTCCTCTTTCTCTTTCTCTTGGTCTCCTTCTTTTTTCTCCAGTTCCTTTATCCCTCTACTCTCTGGCTTTCCTTTCCACTCCCACTCCTCTCCCATTTCCTCTCTTCTTCATCTCTCTCTCTCTGCAGTCTCTCTCCCACCCTCACTAGTAGCTCATTTGCATATGGATGAGATGATTCAGAATCGGAATCTGATTGGTCGATTCCACAACAGCGGAACAAGCCAAAAAACTATCGTTAAAAGTCAGAAATCCAGTTAGAGAAAAGCAGACATCTTTCCCTCTACAAATGTTCCTCCTCTTTCTCTCTCCCTCTCCCCCCCTCTTTTGCTCTCTCTCCCCCCCTCCCCTCTCATCTCTAACTCCATCTGTAGACTATGTATCTCTCTCCCTCCTGTCATTTCTTCTCTTTTCATCTCTTTTGCCTTACTCCTTCTGAAAACTGATCGTCCAGCTCTCTCTTCTCTCCCCTCTCACACTCTATCTTTTCCCCCTCTCTTCCCCCTCCTCTCCCCTCTTCCCGTGCACAGACCTGATGGATGTGTGTTTGCTGCTGGAATAACAATGGGACGTAGGAGCCATAAGCGGTGCTCTGTAGAACGCATCTCATTTGAAATGTCTCTTTATGTTCTATTGTTTCCGCTCTGACCAGTGTAATGGACTCACTGCTGCTACTCTGCTACAACTACTCCATTACATCTACTCTGCTCCAACTACTCTGCTCCAACTACTCTGTTACAACTACTCTACTATAACTACTCAGCTCCAACTATTCCATTACAGCTACTCTGCTACAACTGCTCCATTACAACTACTTTGCTCCAATTACTCCATTACAGCTACTCTGCTACAACTACTCCTTTACAACTACTTTGGTGAACTACTCCATTACATCTACTACATCTACGCAGCAGATATGACAGACGTACCGTAAATAACTGTTAGCAACCATGATGTTAACGTCTAAATCGCACAACACTTATGATTAGATTAATACAAATAAATGACAACACTTTTATTTTGTTAGATGAAGTTTAAACTGCCAGAAAAATGTGTTCCTTGTGTGTAAACGGTCTCTGCATTTTGTCCATCTGCGTTTCGTCTCATTACGTGTTACGAGCAATCCATAAATAGGCCACCTTAACCTCCTGAGCTGAAAACGTTTTGTTCCACCTTGTGACATCATGAGGGGGTAATCCAGAAGTGCTTTTCTGTGTTTTTGCAGCTCACCCTTCTTCATTCTGATCGTGCCAGTGCTCAGACTCCCTAAAATGTGACTCTGAAGCTAACAGCGATTGTTTTTAACCTCATTTACAGTGTTGAACTATTCTCAAACCATAAACAATAACTTCTCCACTCCTTGGTGCAATATCCTGCATGTGTGCAGTTGTCACAGGGAGGGCATCTGGCATAAAAACTTGCCAAATGACTATATTTTGTATTACAACACATTTTAGCAACTACTATATCATGGCAAACAAAAAAATATTCATGCGTCTGTGCCTTAAAGGACGGCTGTGGCTCAGTGGTTAGAGCCTTTGCCCAGCGTCACAAAGGTCTGTGGTTCAGTCCCATCTCTGTTCAGTCTGTGCTGCCATTGTGTCCTTGGGCAACACACTTCACCCATATTGCCTAGTATAAAAGCGGTGTGTGTGCGTGTGTGTGTGTGAGAGTGAACATTACCTTGGAGACAAGCATAAAAGTTACATAGCGCATCTTTAGCTGTTCTGGATGTTCCAGATAAAAATAGCCAAGTTGTTCACGTTTTTTTTTCTACACATATTATTTTCAACCACTCAAATATAGAATGACTGTGCTTTCTGTGCTGAGAGGAGAGAGCAGAGACTTGATTTAAACTGCACATCGGCTCATTTGCATATTCAGATCAGCTGTGAGGAGGCAGAGGGAAAAAATAAATCAAAATACCAGGCTATCATCGCCCCCGGCCCTCTCCAGTCCACACTGATCCCAGTCCAAACCAGTCCAAACCAGTCCAAACGGTACCGAGTGATCCAGTAATAACGGGAGGCTGTGCTCTTACTGTTTTAAAAAGTACTACAATCACAACTGAGCCTGTGTTGCCAGAGCCTTAACCTGCAGATAGAGGCACATACAAGTTTGTCTCATTGTCAGTACATGGACAGGCCTCATGTGAAAGCTCAGAACCTCCAGAATTCACTCACTGAGCTGCAGAGGCTGCACTAGCACTGATTCATGATTGGCTGCAGATGCTGGGGTTTAGGTAGTGACCATTCAGATCAGAGAGAGTCCTTTAAACCAACTGGATTTCAACATTCAAACTGGCAACCCAAATGAGAGAACTGTGTGAGGCTGATTCTGCTTTCTGATTGGATAATCGTCTTGAGAAGCATTACAGTTGTTATCAGTAAAGTTGTATTTGATTTGAACATGTTTCCCTCATATCAGGGGACAAGGTACACCACTGCATGATGATGTGTTAGATTTTTAGACCAGATGCCCTACCTGTACTGTCACTAACAGATGCTTTACCAAAGGACATAATAACAGCATGCACCTCCAGTGAAATTGGAACCTACTACCATCTGGTTGAAGGGCGTGCGGAAGGGTAAGATCACCATTAGGGCTGGAGATTATCGGTTCAGTGTACGTGGCACCCAAAGACGGTATGCAATACTGGCAGCGGGAATCAGACTACCAACCAATGCTAACCAGTGATACAAAGTAGAATACAACATACAGTACAATATAGAAATAGACAAAGTGGGCCTGGATCCTAGGACTTTCTGGTTAAAGGGTGAATGTTTACCGACTGAAACACTGTTCTCACACACACAGGCATTCATCATCATAAACATAAGCATTTCTTTGACTGACAGGGTACAGTCCTCGTCTCTCCTTGGCCTCATTTTGTCTGTGTGTGTGTGTGGGAGTGTAGTCGTCACAATGTAGGGACTGAAATCTGTACACACTGACACTATAGGGACCTGCTTTGTGGGGACCAAATATCAGGTTAAAGTGCATATGACATGTTGTTTTTTTTTTCTTTTTTATTCTGACTTGGTTTGGTGGGATAGTACCTGTGCTAAATATTTATCACAGCTTCACATCAGTTACGTGGCAGTTTGTGGGAAAAAAAAGTTGAGAAGAACAGTACAAAAATACAGGAAGTAGCTCTGACCTCTACCCTCGTCAACACAGAAAACTCCATCCAAAATGTTGCAAGGAACACATTTTTGGAGCAGTTTAAACATTCATTTTCAAAAATATAAAGGGGTAATAATTTTTATTTATCTAATTACAGCTATTTAAACAATTTTGTTCCTTGTTTACATTATGGTTGCTTGGTAACAGTTGGAATTACCTCATGGAATTACCTCTGCGTATGTCATAGGTGCTGCCTGCGTTCAACCAGGAAGTAAAATGAACGGGCAAGAAACAGGCAAGATTTTGGTAAATTTTTAAGTATAATGATGTTCACCAACTTCAAGCCGGTTACACAACCAAAGACGAGCTGCGACAGATTTGAAGCCTGTCTGATATTTTGATATTTTGGAGTCTTGGTGCAGAGTGAGTCCTCCTCTCACTGCGTCTGCGATCAATCTCTGTGACCAGCAGCGAAGACAAACGCTCCTCAGTAACAGCAGAAGAGCTCCACTGTGAACGGGACCATCTCTCCCCGATTCTCTTTCATTTACTCACTTTTGCCAATGCCAAAACAACGGTAGCATGTAGCATTAGCCTTAGATAACTGGTACAACTTCTGTGGCTTTACCACACAGAGCCTTTAGCCCGTGGAGCCTTCACTCAGATAATCTTTGGCCAGTGTGTACGTGTGTTGTCGTACGATTTAAATTCCTCACGCTGTGTACTCTGACATCCAACAATCTCATAAGACTAAGCAAATTGCGCAGCGGTCCTCAGGCTTAATGTTAGGATCAGTCTCCGAGAAATGAATAGAAGTCAGCGTAATGTCCCCACAAAACACGGAAATGTGTGCGAGTGCTGCAGTCTCTCATTGAAATGTTATTTAGTCGACCAATTAGACGCAGGACCAGCAGGTGAGCCCCCAGCGCTATCCAATCAATGACCTTAATCCTGCTTAATCAACCCATTAAGATTCTATTATGGACCCCCACATCACCGCACTGCAGCAGACCACACCGGCACGGCCCAGCATGCTCCAGGGCACGGGAACGGGGGGATCATACCGACAACCAAGCGCTAGGTCAGGAGATAGTGTTCATCTAATTCATCTTTTCAATTAGTTTTTACCAACAAAAGAAAAATATCTTTTATTTTTAAGAACTCTATATAGTGCAAAATGGACTCTCATGAGCTTCTTTTAAGACATACCTGGTGTTTTGTTTCATTCACACATGTTTGAGTAACGCTTTATCATTAGTCTGTCTACATCCTCAAAGCTCAAAATGCTCTGTTCCACCTTGTGATGTCATGTAGTTTTCAAGTTAACAGCTACTTTTTACCTTTTGTTCAGTAGAGATCGGCAATTCCAGGGGGGAAATAATGCAAATGATTCTAGTGAAGATGTATTGAGGGCAATTCCAGGGGGAAATAATGCAAATGATTCTAGTGAAGATGTATTGAGTTTAAAAACACAGTGGAGCACCTCCTGTATTACCACATGACATCACAAGGTGGAACAGAGTGTTTTCGGTTTGAGAGAAGAACACAAGGAAACAACATTAAAACGTGGATTAGAAAACAGCGTAACATGGGCTCTTTAAGTAAGAGTCAAAACTGGGAGTAAAAACTGGGAGTACAGGCATTACCATTACACTTATCTATCTCTATGGAAACTGGTCAGATCTGTGGAGAGGCGAGACCACTCACAGTAAGCGGAAAACATGACAAAAATACACACATTTCACCTTTTAACATAAATATCAGCCTCTTCCAAACTATGTATTTTCAGTGTCAACCTTCACTCTGTAACAGTTCTGAACACCTCAGGATCTCCTAATAATACCATATTTACTGTCAGTTCTTAAGCAATGCGCAATGTTCAAGTCTTTTTTCGTTTATCCAGCAGCGGCATAAGAAAAAAGAACATGGCTGACCAGTTTGTAGTCCTCTGGCTCTGTTAGCGTTCCACCGTCGCTCAGTCTGCACTCCACACTGTAAGAAGGACAGGACACAGGTCAAAATACAACCTCTGATATTTACAGACATATTTTTTTGGTTTGAAAGATTCCCTGGTCTGCAATGGGAAGAATACTTTGAAAATGTATTTAGTTACAGATAATACTGAATACCTAAACGAAAACGTATTTTGTAACGTATTCTTTTACATGGGCCATTCAGAGTACTGTATTCTGAGTACTTGTCTGAATACTTTAACACCGAGTTGCGATATGTTTTAATGTAAAAATACTACATAGAAACTACAAACTGCTGTATTTTTGTGGCCTTGTTTGTTCTGCAGTAATTTATGTCCCATTAGAGAAGGAAAATTGCACGCGCACGCTTTGCAAGAGCTGTGTTTTATATTTTTCTCACTAATACCGAAGCCAAAATTGCACCATGTATTCCTTTTAATTTTGGAAAATAACTGCATTCTGAGCACTACCAAATGAAAAAGCAACTGTAGTGGAATACAGTTACTCAAAATCAGTACTCAGAATACATATTTTCTACACGTATATTCAGTTACTTCCCAACACTCTCCCTGGCAAACTACTCACTAAAATATTACCACATTATATAAGAAAAGATAAGAAAACTTTTTTATTTTATTTTCACTGCTGTTCCATCCATATCTGGAGACAAGCAGGTGGCATTCTCTCCTTTAGAAATGTTACACAGTGCAACTTTAAAGGAGCTGTACCTGATTCTTTTCATAAAATAAAGGAAAATGCATCTTGTCTCAGTACAGATGTATTGTAAAAGCAGCTCTTGAGGTCAAAATGAGACCGATATGTTATGTCTGCATCTAATAATAAAGCTTTTTTTTTTGTCTGTGAACCAGGAAGTAGCGCTGTTAGCATGCTAGTTGTTGTTAGCACTGCCACGACAGCAAAATTCTGCTCTCATCTCATGACAGTTGTGAAAAACGCTTATAAATTCATGGTGAATAATTAGGATGCTCAGAATTCATAAGGTTTGTGAGGAATAACTGTTTAAAATGTTTTTACGAGGTAAAAATGAACTGAAATTTGTTGACAGGATATACCAAGTTACCAAGTTAGATTAGTATTAGCATTAGTATTTGGAAAAGTACTCATATAAATACTATAAAACTACAGAGCTCCAAGTCATTTATTTACAAGTGTTAAGAACGAACAAACTCGTCCATATTGAATATCTGTGATAGAGGGAGAGAAGTAATCACACCTCCTACGATTTCTCTTCCACTGAGCAAGGGAAGAGAGAGAGAGGGAGGCGTGGATAAGAGAGAGAGCGAGGAGGAGTGCAAGGTATGAAAGAGTAGAGAAAAGAGAGAAGAGAGAGCAGCCGTCCTCTATCATGGCTCCTATCTCCCACTGAGCGAGGAGAGGACGTGACAAAGGGAAAGAAAAGATGAGAGCAGAAGGGAGAGAGAGAGAGAGCAAAATTGAAGGCTTTTCTTAAAGAGGGGGTATTTTACATCTATGGGGTATTAACTGCTAACACATAACATATTTAGATCACCTTGTTACCTTTTATTGTTTTGAAAATGCTATATTTGCCGAAAACAACGTATTAACTCGTATGTTTTAACAAGTTTAATTTTCATTTTTGACACTCTTGAGTCTCCCCTCTCTTTGCTCTCGGCGCTAAGTCACTCCCCCTTCAGAGCGCTATCACAACACAATCAGCATGCATCCCGCAAATGAAACTACTGCACATCGCATCAGGTTTGTCAAGTTGCTTTGCACAGTTTTGTATCATGTTTTTGTATATTTATGGAGAATTGTCGTGTGGGAGCATGGGGGACGTTGGCTTGTGGGCGGAGCATTGCACAGAATCTTACAGCTAACCGTAAGAAGGGTTCAAATGGGGCCCGGGAGAGATCGCTAAAATACTCAAACATGCGTGGATGACATTAAAACCTCATCAGGCATGTTTTTGGTGAGGGACCAACGTTATGACATGGTAGAAAACTCTCTTTTTTTGCATAATACTCCCTATTTAAAAGTGCACTGTGTAACTTTTCTGCCACATTTTTGTCTCCATGTAGATGTTATTGCTTTACTTGGAGTGGCATTAAACTTATGTATCTCCACGGAGACATGTAACGCCACCAGGCCAAGTTATAGGTCAGATCTGAAGAAAGACGACCCCGCTCACGTTTTTCAAGGTATTTTTAGCAATAACACCTGCAACTGAATAAAGTGATTTAATGCTATATTGTGGAACATTGTGTCTATAAACCTTAAAAAAAGTAATCTAGTTTCTTCAGCTGTCTCATGAACGGTAACCCAGCACAATCCTCGGACTGGTTCACTCTGCTCTGTTAGCCCCGCCTCCCAATGCCATTTAAACTATTCTCTGTGAGGAATACAAAGAGTGAGTCTGTCTGTAGTGTGTGAATGGGACTAGAGGCTGCAGTACTGTTACACTGGCTTTAATAGAACTGCACTGGAGCGTACAGACCCATTCAGCACTTCTGTTTGTGTGTGTGTGTGTGTGTGTGCGTGCGTGTGTGTGGGCGGTTATTTATAATGAAGTGAAAATAATGAATTGGATTTAAATAGCACCTTCCACGAGACTCGAAGCACGTCAGACTGACAGAATCTGCACCATCAGCCTCACTTACCATCAGTCTCTCCTACCACCACCAACACCAACGCACCAACTCACTCACACACCACTTTCGTACTAGTGGGTGAAGTGTCTTGCCTGAGGACATCATGACAGCGCTTGGGTAAAGCAGGAATCGATACTCCAATCTTCTGGTTGGGCGACAACTGGTCTAACCACTGTCGTCTGGTTCACCTCACCTTTGAAATCATCAGACCTGCCTCTAAAGAAATCAGGTCTCCAGGTTCTGGTTTAGTCCTGGTTTAGTCCTGGTTTAGTTTAACTTTAGTCCACAAAGGTGATTATGAGGATCTTGTGAAACTGTAAAAGGTGAGAACTGCATTGACCATGATCCTTTGCTCATTTTTGGTGCTGCCATCATGGGCACGGAAGCTGAGTGGCTAGGACTTACGCTTCACAGCAAGAAAGTTCCAGGTTTGATTCCCACATTCCCCAGACCTTTCGGTGTGGAGTTTTCATGCATGATTATTGGGCAATAAAATGCTTTCTAATTAGACGCAGACAGCATTAGTGTTGCCACGATACTAACATTTCAAACTCTAATTTCGATACTAAGGACACGATACTCAATACCGATTCTGGTGCATGGGCGTAAACCGGTCTATGTGTCTTATACTTGTTCTGATACAGCTCAAGATCATTCCAAAGCTATTCAGGAAAGGTTCATTTCTGTCCCATGAATGGGACTTTTTTAGTATCGATACCTGCTCAAATGAGTATCTAGTTTCGATACTAGTTTTAGTATTCGTTTTTTGATACTTTTGACAACCACAGACAGCACATAGCAGACTTATTTTGACCTCATGAGCTGCTTATTCAATATTTGTACCAAAGCAATACACATTTTGCTCAAATACATGGGAAAAATGTGGTACAGGCTTCAACACTACATTTTTGGAGATAAATATGAAACAGCTCTAGTTTGCATCTCCACTCCCACACTGCACAACATGGAAGAACTGTAAAAACAGAATTGCATTAAAACCCATATAGTGAGGCCTAGAGCACTCAGCCTGTGGAGGAAGAGAAGGAGATATCAAAGGACACTAGCTCATGAGGAGCCTCCATTAGAGATGTGAGCCACAGCACACCCAACACTCAATACTTAATCTGCACTTCAGAGGGGACAGAGAGCCCGAAGACAAGGCTCGGGGATAAAGAGAGGAGACGAGAGCCAGGGGAAAAGAGCCAGGAGACAAGGGCCAGGGAAAAGAGAGGAGAAAGGAGTCACAGAAAAGAGAAGAGACAAGAGCCACAGAAAAGAGAGGAGACAAGAGCCAGGGAAATGGAGAAGACAAGAACCAGGTAAAAATAGAGGAGACGAGAGCCAGGGGAAAAGAGCCAGGAGACAAGGGCCAGGGAAAAGAGAGGAGACAAGAGCCACAGAAAAGAGAGGAGGCAAGAGCCACAGAAAAGAGAGGAGACAAGAGTCACAGAAAAGAGAGGAGACAAGAGCCAGGGAAATGGAGAAGACAAGAAACAGGTAAAAATAGAGGAGACAAGAGCCAGGAGACAAGAGCCAGGGGAAAAAGTGGAGACAAGAGCTAGGGAAAAAGAGAAGAGACAAGAGCCAGGACACAAGAGCCAGGAGAGAAGAGCCAGGAGAGAAGAGCCAGGAGACAAGAGCCAGGGAAAAGAGAGTCAACAAAAGCCACAGAAAAGAGAGGAGACAAGAGCCAGGGAAAAAGAGAGGAGACAAGAGCCAGGAGACAAGAGTCAGGAGAAAAGATCCAGGGAAAAGAGAGGAGACAAGAGCTCCTCTCTTTTCTGGCTCTTGTCTCCAGAAAAGAGAGGAGACAAGAGCCAGGGAAAAGAGGAGAGCCTGCACACTAAACCCAGGGACTAAAAGAGGAGCAAGCCCAGGGCCTAAACATTTAAGTGAATGGGCCGAGCTCAATGGTGCATGTCTTTAGATTAGCCTTTAGCTGCTAGCTAGGTCAGGTGGCTGTCCTGCCCACTGACCACGCGCAGTAGTGCTCTTCTCCCACACGAACGCACACAAACACGTAAGGAGTGTGGCCTCTCATAACACGTGACAGCTCTGACCAATCAGAGCGAGAGTAGCTAGGGCCTAATCTAAAAATTAAAAAGTAGTTTTTAAGACAACTGAAGTATTTCGGACTGAAAAAAAGTAAAAATGGCCACAAAATCCACCCTTTGTGAAAACGGCCAGTCCCTGTCTGTCCCTGTCAGTCCCTGTCAGTCCTTGTCAGTCCCTGTCAGACGAACACCAGTATGTGCTTACATTGCGCTCTGTGAGAAAAATGCTTTCTGGGCAGGAGGGGATTTTTCTCACTACAGTACCAATGAGCAACCACTAGTCCAACTCAGGACAGCTCTAAACGAGCAATACTCCATCCAGTTATTTTAATAGATCCATGAAGAGGAGACCCAGGGAAAAAGAGAAGCCTCTAGACAAGACCCAGAGACAAAACCGAGCACCTGCAGCCAATCATGAATCAGTGCTAGTGCAGCCTCTGCAGCTCCGTGAGTGAATTCTGGAGGTTCTGAGCTTTCACATGAGGCCTGTCCATATACTGAGAATGAGAAAAGAATGTATGTGTCCTCTATCTGCAGGTTAAGGCTCTAGATACATGGGTTTAGTTGAACTGTAAGAGCACAAGCTGCATACAAAAGATTAGGATTATTATAAGGATTTAGCGCAGAAAGGAGAAGTGAGTGAATTAGCAATTAGAATTTGTAAAAAGGCAGATTAAACTCATGATTCACAAGTTTAAGCTGTCTGTCTATATATAAATACATTGTTTTCGGGCATGTCCCAATGGAAGGAAACTCAAGGGAAGACCCAGGACACGCTGGAGGGGATTATGTCTCTCGGCTGGCCTGGGAACCCCTCAGGGTCCCACTGGAGGAGCTGGAGGAAGTGTCTGGGGTGAGGGAAGTCCGGGCGTCCCCACTCAGACTGCTGCCCCTGTGACCCTGCCCTGGATAAGCAGAAGAAAATGGATAGATAGATGTATGTTTCCTAGGACTTTTTGTGCATAAATAGTAGTTTTTGCATGAACTCCCCCTGCAGGTCTAGTCTTGTGAGTGCAGTTGGGGTCAGATACACAGAGATACATAATAGTTTTGAGAGCTTTTGCCAC
Organism: Periophthalmodon schlosseri; assembly: GCA_000787095.1. Taxonomy (NCBI): domain Eukaryota; kingdom Metazoa; phylum Chordata; class Actinopteri; order Gobiiformes; family Gobiidae; genus Periophthalmodon; species Periophthalmodon schlosseri. Next base: position 18,876 of record KN480339.1, read on the forward strand.
GCCTCCTTTTTAGTCGACAAATCGATCGGCAGCACATGCCTTTAGTCAACGAAGAATTCCACAAATCCCCCAGCTTCCTGCCACATCTTCCCTGGCGCATGTTTCTACTCTAGATTGAAATGCACCGTCTCTTCTTATGAATTATGCAAACTGTTTTCTCATCATTAGCTCTGCTCTGATGACCCTTCTCCGTAATGAGCTCCACCCCGTGTGTTTGAAGTCGCTCCACGGGTTAGCGCCTGCTCCCCTGCGCTGTTTATTGTGTTAGCATTCAGCTAGCGTGGGCAACGGCTACCTCCAGAGAGCGTTCAGAGGACTTTTTGAGATGTACAGAATGCTTAAGTCTTCCTTGTCTATCTCAATGTCAAATGTGTAACAAGCGATATCCCAGGACAACACATTTACGTGCGGACTGACACACTCTCGCTTGCTGAGTTTACGTGACTTATGGGGACATTACATTGACTTCATTTCCTGGAGGACAATCCTAACTTTAACCTAAATCCTAACCTTAAAGAGAGAGCATTTTACTTCTATGGGGTATTAACTCTAACACATAACAAGAACATGCTAATGAAACTACTGCACATCACATCAGGTTTGTGAAGTTGTAGTTTACAGTTTTGTACATGCGTTTTGGATTTTTATGGAGAACTGTTGTGCGGGAGCATGGGTGACATCCAAAACCTCTATGTTTTTGATGTGGGAACAACATTTTAACAATATAGAAATAATGCATAATACCCCCTCTTTAACCTGTTTTAATCCATATTTGAACTTTAAACCACGTTGTTGACTGGTTCTTGGTCCCCACAAAGCAAAAGGTCCTTATAAAGTGAGTATGTGTACATATTTCAGTCCCCACAATGTGATAAACACCAGCCCACTCACCCTCCCAAATGTCAGTAAATGCCACAAGACCAAAACACAGAGCACTCTGCCTCACCAACGCGTTTCACACCAGAGTTTTACTGTGGGCAGGTCTCATCCTTCTATGTCCCTGTATATCAGATGTCCTCCCATTCTCCTGTATCCCCGTGTGTCAGATGCCCTCCCATCCTCATGTGGCATTTTGAGTGGGTGAGAAAGTAAATATAACTAAATTATAATAAGCTAAAAATAAGCCAAGCAACACCATCGGGTTTAACACGATGAAAAAACTAAACTAAAGCATAAAGCACAGGTTCACTCATGGATGGAGGCAAGTGAGCTCCAGGTTAAATAGTAACATTTATTTTAAATTGCATAAAGCTTCAGTTAGTGCTTCTGATATAATTTCGTTCACTATAAAAGGACCAATATAATTTCATTCACTTCACACAACACTTTGGTTCTTTATGTTCACAGGTTACAATTACTGTCCAACCATTCAGTTACAAGATTTACATTTTATAGTTCAGTTTCACATTAGGGCAAGGAGGAGCAAAACCGTGAAGGCAAAACAGCAGGATGCACTGCTGAGTGTAGCTGATTCAAACCCAAGCCCTGGGACCTAAACATGGCCGCCCATTGAAGTCAATGGGCCGTGCTCAATGGCACATGTTGCTAATTTAGCCTTTATAGGCTAGGTACATCCGGTCCTGCCCTACCCATCGACCACTGAGTTACCCCCCTGAAACTTTGTGCGACGAGAGCGAGCAGAGTGGAGCGGCCGCGAAGGAGGCAAGGGAATAATAAATAAATGATAAATGATAATGTTTCCTCTTCCAGGAGCTTCTGAACCATGTTGTAAACGTGTGGCTCACATCGTTCACATCGCTCACATGCTCGTTCATGTCGTACCACGTGACCACTCTAACCAATCAGCGTTTGAGCTTAGCTAGAGCGCACATAGAGCGTAGCCGAAGCTAATGATTAAAAGACAACAGACGGATTTGAGCTGAAAAAAAGTTTATGATCAGAAAATAGGTAAAAAAACGCCACCAAATTTGTCCTTTGTAAAAGCTGTAGGTGCCTCGTCTGCCCCTGTCAGCCCCTGTCAGTCCCTGTCAGCAAACACGAGCAGTTTGCGATTACATTGTGCAATCCCTCCTGCCCAGAAAAATCCTTTCTGGGCAGGAGGGATTTTTTTCTTTGTAGTACCAATGAGTGGTCACTAATCCAACTCGAGACAGCTCTAGCTAGCAATACCCTATCCAGTTATTTTAATAGATCCATGTTCAAACCCCGTAATCACTTCAAAGCTTGCAGCCATGCTCAATCAGTGACATCAGCTCGGCCATGACGCACACGGATCCATCGCCACAGACAGGACCCATCAGCACAGACAGGACCCACCATCACAGACAGGACCCATCGTCACAGACAGGACCCATCACCACCACAGACAGGACCCATCGCCACAGTCAGGACCCATCACCACCACAGACAGGACCCACCACCACAGACAGGACCCACCACCACAGACAGGACCCATCAGCACAGACAGGGGAGCAGGCCATTTCCCACAGCAGAGGCCATGAGGGCTGTCGAGCAGGGCAGGGCCTTCACGTACACCTTTGGACTAGCATCATGGAGGACAGGGCAGACAACAGCAGGCGGAACCAAGCGAGTCAAAGGAAGACCAGAATGCTGGGAAACCTTTAGAATTTTTGCTCCACTACCACCTGCTGGTTGCTCCACAAAGTCACCCCTACTATACTCATATATCCCTGTATGTCAGATGCACCGCCGTCCTTCTATATTCCTGTGTGTCAGATGCCCTCCCATCCCTCTGTATCCCTGTGTCAGATGCCCTCAACTCTTCCTGTATTTCTGCAGTGTTAGATTGAGATGGGGGCAGGTCATGTCGTGGTGTGGTTGGATAAATAGAGCAGGATAATGAACTTACTAGTTCATCTTGAAGGCTTTTGCCCATTCAAAAGATATGGCATTTTGTATGAAAGTGTCGCTATGGCAACAGCTATAATTAGCGTAGCATCTTTATGGAGTCAAGCAGGTGGCAGACACATAACATATTTAGATCACCACTTTACATTTTATGGTTTTGAAAATATTAGACTTGCCAAAAACAACGTATTAACATGTTTTATAAGTTTCACTTTCGTTTTTGATGCTCGGAGTCCCCCATTCTTTTTGCTCTCCGCTCCAAGTCACTCCCCCTTCAGAGCACTATCACAACACAATCAGCGTGCATCCCGCTAATGAAACTACTGCACATCGCATCAGGTTTGTGAAGTTGTTTTGTACAGTTTTGTATCATGTTTTTGTATATTTATGGAGAACTGTCGTGTGGGAGCGTGGGCGACTTAGGCTTGTGGGCGGAGCTTTGGACAGCATCGTACTGCTAACCATGAGGGGGATTCATCGACTGACATTGAAAACCACTTCAGACATGTTTTTGAGGGAATAACGTTATAACATGGTAGAAAGTTTACCTCCTCTTTAAATATGGTTAAATATGATAACCAGCTGGCACTAGAAACATTCGACTTTCTGTCATCAGTAGAAGGAAGCAAAATGAAGTTGTGTGACTCGTGTCCCTTCGTAGAGGACATAGAGGTGTCCCTGATGTATGGGACCCCTGGGAGCCGACCTGTCGCACCGGGGCCTAATCACAGAACATGCATTTTTAATTAGAGCTATCAGACTGAGCGGGATGAGGACAGCTTTAAAAAGACAGGGCAGAGGAGCTAGCAGGAGGAGACAGAGGACAGAGGAGCTAACGGGAGGAGACAGAGGAGCTAACGGGAAGAGGCAGAGGAGCTAAGAGGAGGAGGCAGAGAAGCTAACAGTAGGAGACAGAGGAGCTAACAGACAGAGGACAGACGAGCTAACGGGAGGAGACAAAGGAGCTAACAGACAGAGGACAGAGGAGCTAACGGGAGGAGACAAAGAAGCTAACAGGAGGAGACAGAGGATAGAGGAGCTAAGAGGAGGAGGCAGAGGAGCTAACAGATAGAGGACAGAGGAGCTAGCAGGAGGAGACAGAGGACATGTTAGGACATGTAAGGGATGATGAAGAAGGGACCAGGTCAGAGCATTTATTACCTAAAAAAATCATAACATGTGTTTTGGGGTGACAGTAAAATGCCTGAGGCCAAGGACACGGTGGCAGAGTATTTTGTTCTACACATGTGCATGTTTTGGAAATGGTTTTAGTTCACCATTAAAAAGTAATCAGACGTGGCAGAGAATAGAATCCTCTCAAACTAGAATCTCTGACACAAGCGTAATGCGCCTGGTGTTTCAGGAAAAAGATTTCTTCCTAATGTGAAGCATTTTGTGAGGACCGTTCCTCATTTAAAAGATCGGATATTTAGATTTGGTAAATGGTCACCCATTCACACTCACATGCACCAGTGCAAATGGGTTTGTTTTGCTCAAGGACACAATGACAGTATTCATCTGTGGGAGCTGGAATCACACCTGCCAACCTGTGGGTCAGTGGATCTGACTGCTGTGCCAATGGTGTTTATGTCGAGAGTGGGATTCATGGACAAACACTCCAACTGAGCTACGATCATCCACTGTCGAAGTCAACTGTGTCCAGACCCGTAAACAGAAATTTGTGGGCCCAGGGCTAAAAACCTCATATGGATAAAAAGAGGGTCCAATTCTGAGCCCCTAAGACCCTAGGGCCCAGGACAACAAACCCCTTTGTCCCCCCGTTGACTCCCCTGTTTGTGCCTTTTCTATAACAATGGAGGACCACAGCCAAATCCTTCAAATCAGAAAGGACCCATAATTCATACTACAAAAACATCTATTTTCTGTTATATGTCTACAATTACGATCAACACAACACATCACTTTTGCAATTGTGTATTCATACATTGCAACATACAATTCAAACATTGCAATCTACTTTTGAAAAGCTGGCGTTTGTCGTGTCAGTCTGCAGAGATAGTAAATACTAGCCTTTCACTATAGTCCTGTTACAAGTGGCTTCATGTGGCTTTTTGAGAACTGAAAAACATCAGTTATATCTGGTGATGATGTAATTGTAATTAATGTAAAAATCTAAATAATTTCATTTCTTTCTGATCAAGGACTGTCAGTGTCATTTATGTAATACATGAAAACCAGGCCATTCAAAATCTTCTTGATTTAATATGTGTCACTCTATGCGTCCTCTTTATTTGAGGGAGTTACTGCAACCCTATTCTCCACCCAGAGCCCTGAGGTCAGAGGTCAGCTCCTGCTGGCTGTGCCGAAAGCCAGGCTCAAGACCAGAGGTGACAGAGCCTTTTCTGTGGCAGTGCCCAGACTATGGAACAGCGCCCTCTGCCTGTCAGATCCTCTCAGTTTTTAATGCAGTTTAAGACTAGACTGAAAACCCACCTCTTCTCCCTGGCATTTAATACTAGATAGACAGGATGCCTTGGTGTTTTATTGTTCTTTTCCTATGTATCATGTTATCTGTGTATGTGTTTTGGGGTTTTTTTGTATTTTATTTGAAGTACTTTGGTCAGCTGAAGCTGTTATGAAATGTGCTATATAAATAAACTTGAAGAGAATTGAATTGAAGGCCGCTGATAAAGTTGTCTGACTGAAAGAAAACAAGATCATGAAAAATATCTTCACTTTACTTGTTCCATCACACATCCCTCTGCTTCTCTGTGGCTATGTTTGACCAGAGAGCATTTCCAGTCCAGTTTAATATCACCTTCTGACACGGGCCCTCAAATACTGTCATTCTAGAGCCTGCTGCCCCCTCCATGCGCCTGGGGCCCTTCTCACACATACACACACACACACACACACGTACATACACACATATGACATGGTATAATGGTGTTTTAAAAGGGCCCGGCCTGTTGCATAAGGCAGTTTATCCTTTACCCTCTGCTGCACTGCCCTCAGGTCTGCGTGGGCACGGTGGGAGGAGCCTGTTTGTTCTCTTAGCGACCACAGCATTAGCCCCGCCCCCTCGTTTTTTACCAAACTGCTCTGACATTTGGCTGGATCATGATTCTGTTATGGAGATGGATTGAGTGCGTTCATATGTGATGTCATTTTAAAGGGGATTTTAAAGGGGATATTTTATTTCTATGAGTTATTAACTGCTAAGACATAAAATATCTAGTTTAACATCTAGTTACCTTTTATTATTTTGAAAATGCTATATTCACCAAAAACAATGTATTAACATAGTAAAAGCCAAAAGTAAAATCTGTTAACTGGACAAAAAGTTTTAGGAGTGGCGACAATTCAACAATTTCGACAATTTCAACGTTTCAACAACTTTTTGTCCAGTTGACATATTTTCTTTTGGCTTTTACTATGGATCAGACCTGGACAACTGAGGGATTGCACACGCAACGTATTAACATATTATATAAGTTGCACTTTCATTTTTGATGCTCAGAGTCTCCCCTCTCTTTGCTCTCTGTGCTAAGTCACTCCTTCAAGCTAAGTTGCTGTGTACAGTTTTGTATCATGTTTTTGTAGTTATGGTGAATTGTCATGTGGGATTATGGATGACGTAGAGCTTGTGGGATGAGCACTGCATAGAATCTTATAGCTAACCATAAGGAGGGTTTGAATAGGGCCTGGGAGAGTTCGCTAGATTACTCAAACCTGCATGGATGACATCTATGAATAGGGCTGGGAGAGTTCGCTAGATTACTCAAACCTGCATGGATGACATCTAAAAACTCTTCAGGCATGTTTTTGATGACGAAACGAGGTTATAACATGGTAGAAGCTCAAAAAAGTCCATTTTGCATAATACCCCTCTTATGTTAAGTTATGTGAAACTCTTGACATGAATGAAGCTCCCCCTAAATACACCTTCACTATGTTCTTATCATTTCAGTGCTCAAAATACCACATCTTATATGGCAAATCTTAGTCAAAGGTGCTGTATCTGATTTTTACTGTCTTAAAAAACCAAAACAAAACTTCAATATAAACGATTTGCAGTGGTCCAGAGTTATTCTTCACTTAACCTTATGCATTCAAAGCATCCTAATTATTCATCATGATGAGTTTATAAGCACTTTTCACAACTTTCAAAGACCAGAGCTGAGTTTGCCGTGACAGTAAGGCTAACAACAAATACAACATTTAACCGTTAATGAACCTGAACAAACAAATCAGTGCAAAGGACCATCAAGGCTAACTGATTTTCTAAAAAGAAACATGAAAAATGATTTCCAAACTATTTAACTTTAATGAATGTTCAACCAACCTTTTTTTTTTTTTTTTTTTTTTACTTTTTAACCATTTCTGGTGAGTAAAATTATATAAAATACAACCAAACTAACAACTAACATGATTGGCGCAAATACTGTAAATTACTCAAATTAGGAAACGACAAGGGTTATGGACTTTATATTTATAGAACCAACTGTAAGGAGGGTTCGAATAGGGCCCAGGAGAGTACTCAAACATCCATGAATGACATCTAAAACCTCTTCAGGCATGTTTTTGTAGAGGGAACAATGTTGTAACATGGTAGAAAGCTCCAAAAAATACCCCCTCTTTAAATAAAAAAAGCAAATGCAAAGTGTTTTACAAGAATCTTCAGATCATCTTGAGAAGATTGATGATAAATGTGCCGTTATCTCCTCATGACTGAGTACTCACACTTGTGCATGTGAAATTTCCCTCAGGATCTATAAAGCTTCGTTCTAATCTGGTTTTAATTACAACCTCGTCCACTGCTCCAGTTTCATTAGCTGTTTAAAGAGAATGGCATTTAAGTTCTTTCCATGTTTGTTTTATAAGTACTTCTCGATGAGTTTATGAGCACTTTCCACAACTTTCAAAGACCAGAGCGGAGTTTTGCCGTGACAGTAAGGCTAACAACAAATACAACATTTAACCGCTAATAAACCTGAACAAACAGATCAGAGCAGAGGAACATCAACGCTAAGTGACTTTCTAAAAAAAAAAAAAAAAAAAAAATGATTTGCAAACTATTTAACTTCAATGAAAGTTCAGCCAACTTTTTTTTTTTTTACTTTTTAACCGTTTCTGGCAAGTAAAATTATATACAAAACAACCAAACTAACAACTAGCATGATTGGCGCAAATTCTGTAAATCACTCAAATTAGGAAGCAACAAGGGTTATCGACTTTAAAAACACAGAGGAGCACTTCCTGGTTTCCGTTGCTGATGTAGAGAATTGAAACCACCAACCTCACCCATCAGCATCACTAAACCATGTAAGTGAACCAAATACAACTCCAGCTTTGTTTTGGATCAACATCATAACCCGCTCTAATTGTGTTAAAAGCTCATAAAGTTGATTACTCTCACCTCTGCTGCAATAAGGAGGAGCAGATAAGGAGAGGAACGTGAGGCCATAATTACATCACTTATCGCCATTGGCAGCGGCTCAGCTTTTGATTAGCCCTGATCCGCAGCACCGTTAGCTAGCTGCCCTCTGCGAGATGTCTGTGGACACCTGGGCCTGTCCACACTGAAGGACACGTCTGATAATCACCATCAAGACTCAGCACAAACATACTGGAAGTTAAGTTAATTTAGATGCACAATCGGTTAGCATCATGTTGCTAATATCTTTTTTTGCTAATAAACCATTGTAACATGCTCCATTCCTCCTTTCAATCTTACTTTAGTTGGTGATTTGAAATCATAATTATTCTATGACATGTCTGCTCAGATGATTTAGACAGATTTTAGTGCTGTCTTCGTACTTGGAGCAGTCGGACGACAGCGCCATCTGCAGTCCGACTTCTTCAGAACTGTAGCCCAGGTGTGAGAGAGTTAGTACACTCCCTCATTCCGATTTACAGTCTGGTGGACGCATTTCCGGATCTGTATGGCCTCCTTGATTCAACAATGGTACTTGTTGCTCTCTGCGCCTTTGACCTTCGCATTGTCCCAATCCATGAGATGGTTTTCCCTCTTGCAGTGGTCTGATATCGTGGACTTAAGTTGTTCTTGATGGGCTTGATGCCTAGTGGTTCGGGTGCATGTTTTGGTTGTTTTTGTGGTTTTTTCAATGTGTTTAAGCCTCTCCCTGTATCGCCTGTGTATCACTTGTTGCACTATAAACAAGGTATTTCAAATATTACATTGCGTTTGTGGTTTATTTTGTCCTTGGGGTGCAGTAGTAACTGTCGTAGTTTTGTGAGGTTTGACTGGAGCACTGATGTCATGTTTGTTCATGGCCCGTTGTATTTTTCAGTTATGGGCAAAGTGCAGTCGAAACTGTCAAGGTATGAAATAAACTGGTCTGTAAGAATCTAAAGTATAGTCATAACAGAAAACTTAATGAACCTAATAGAGCAATTCTGAATGTTCATGATCTCAATTACACCATTTATGTAACTCAATGAAGCAATAGTTGTTATTATGACTTTTATTTAATTGCAGAAGTGTGTGTGTGTGTTTGTGTGCGTGTGTGTGTGTGTGTACCTTTTTTTTTTTTCAATCCCAGGTTTTTATGGCTAAAGAACATGCATTCTTACTGTGAGCAAGATCGCCTCTCTACAGATCTGACTTATAACTTGATGGATACATGCGATGCCATACTGTGGAACATGCGAAAAGCTATAAAATCTCCATGGAGACAAGCAGGTGCACTCTTCAGTTACATAGTGCATCATTAAAGAGGGGTATTAACTGCTAACACTTAACATATTTAAATCACCATGGTACCTTTTATTGTTTTGAAATAACTATATTCACCAAAAACAATATATTAAAATGTTTTGACAACTTTCATTTTTGACCCTTTGAGTCTCCCCTCCCTTTCATCTCCATGCTAAGTCACTCCCCCTTCAGAGCGCTGTCACAACACAGTCAGCGTGCATCCCGCTAATGAAACTACTGCACATCGCATCAGGTTTGTGAAATTGTAGTGTATTGTTTTGTATCATGCTTTTGTAAATTTATGGAGAATTGTCGTGTGATGTAGGCTTGTGGGCGGAGCATTGGACACAATCGTACCAGCTGTAAGGAGGGTTCGAATAGGACCCGGGAGAGTATACTAACATGCATGGATGACGTCTAAAACCTCTTCAGGCATATTTTTGATGAGGGAACAAAGTTATAACATGGTAGAAAGCTTCAAAAAGTCGATTTTGCAGAATACCCTCTCTTTAAATTAAAAAAAAAAGCAAATGCAAAGTGTTTTACAAGAATCTTCAGATCATCTTGAAATGCAAAGTTTTTACAAGAATCTTCAGATCATCTTGAGAAGATTGATGATAAATGTGCCGTTATCTCCTCATGACTGTGTACTCACACTTGTGCATGTGAAATTTCCCCCAGGATCTATAAAGCTTCGTTCTAATCTGGTTTTAATTACAACCTCGTCCACCGCTCCAGTTTTATTAGCTGTTTAAAGAGAATGGCATTTGAGTTCTTTCCGTGTTTGTTTTATAAGTACTTCCCTATTACACATGTATTCATTAGTATTAGTAATTTGCGTGCGGCACGGCTAGCACTCCCGCCTTAAGGCAAGAAGGTTCTGGGTTCGATCCCCGAGTTGTCAGAACCTTTCTCTGTGGAATTTGCATGTTCTCCCTGTGTCTGTGTGGAGTTTGCATGTTCTTCCTGAGTCTGGGTGGAGTTTGAATGTTCTCCCTGAGTCTGGGTGGAGTTTGAATGTTCTCCCTGAGTCTGGGTGGAGTTTGGATGTTCTCCCTGAGTCTGCGTGGAGTTTTCATGTTCTTCCTGAGTCTGCGTGGAGTTTGCATGTTCTCCTTGAGTCTGGGTGGGTTTCTTCCCCCATCAACCCAAAACATACGCAATAGGTCAAATCTAGAGAGGTACCAATCCAGCTTTTTCAGTTCCGACACTGATATCGATACGTCAAAACAAACATGGCAGCTTACAAGTAAAAAAAAGAAAAAAGATAACACAGAGGACTGAGAAACTTTGTGTATTTCTGCAGAATCAACAATCAAAGCACCAAACTCTTATTTATCTCAGGTAAAAGAAGTTCTGAATGATAGCTGTTGTCGCTAGCTTTACCGTGATGGCAAAACTCCACTCTGGCCTCTGAGAGCTGTGAAAAGCGCTTATAAACTCATCGTGGTGAGTAATTAGGATGCTCAGAATGCATAAGGTAAGTGAGGAATAACTTTGGACCACTGCAAACCATTTAAAATGAACTAGTTCTGGGTAAAACTAGGTAAAAATCAGGTACAGCACCTTTAAAAAACTAAATAATATGAAATAAATAGTGAACTCCTTTTAACCAGAGAAGACTATTTTCCGCTCTTAAATCAATGACGCCTCTGCTTGAATGCACTAGAAAACATGCCCTCCTCTCTAATCCAATCAGGGGGCCCTCTTCCAGCCAATCAGATCGCAATTCCAGTAAATCGGAGGCAGACAGAGGAAGAACATGGCCCCCTCCTGTCTGCCCCTGTACGCTCCTGTCAGCTCCTGTCTGCTCTTACATACTCTTGTCTGTTCCTGTCTGCTCTTATATACTTTTTTCTGCTCTTGCCTGCTCCTGTCTGCTCTGGTCTACTCCTGTCTACTCCTGTCTGCTCTGGTCTATTCCTGTCTACTCCTGTCTGCTCTGGTCTACTCCTGTCTACTCTTGTTTACTCCTGTCTGCTCTAGTCTACTCCTGTCTGCTCTAGTCTACTCCTGTCTGCTCCCGTCTGCTCCTGTCTGCTCCCGTCTGCTCCTGTCTGCTCCCGTCTACTCCTGTCTGCTCCTTTCTACTCTGCTCTACTCCTGTCTGCTCCTGTCCACTCTGGTCTACTCCTGTCTGTTCCTGTTGGCTCTGGTCTATTCCTGTCTGCTCCTGTCTGCTCCTGTCTGCTCCTGTCTGCTCCGGTCTGCTCTGGTCTGCTCTGGTCTGCTCCTGTCTGCTCCTCTTGGCTCTGGTCAGCTCCTGTCTACTTCTGTCTACTCCCATCTGCTCCTGTCTGCTCCTGTCTGCCCTGTCTGCTCCTGTCTGCTCCTCTCCGGTCTTTTCTGCTATTGTCTGCTCCTGTCAGCTCTTCTTTAGATCACAGATTAATCCTAAACCTGGCGTCGCCGCACACTTTATCCAACCAGCAAGAGAAGAGGAACCAAGCACGCAGGTCATTTACGTTAAAGTACATACGACGGGTTTTCATGTTTTTCTAATTCTGACTTGGTTTGGTGGATAGTACCTGTGCTCATAGTTTTACATCAGTTAAGTGACAGTTTGTGGGAAAAAGTTGAGAAGAAAATTACAAAAATGCAGAAAGTAGCGCTGAGTTCTAAAACAGAACACCTCTACCATAGACTGTATATATAAATGGACATAGCTAACCTGCTAGCCGCCGCGTTCCAGATAGTAAGTGTGCGTGGGGGCGCTTCCGGCTCCTTCGACTCTGGCTCCAATTCACTTTACATTGGAAAAATGTCCCCTGCTCCTCTCTCTGTAACTGCTGCAGTGAGCCTCGCCATTTTGGTCTTAAAATGTTCCTATTAAGCCGTTTTACATGATCCTGGTATTTTTATTTCGCTATTGTGTCCAGAACTCAAGATGAGAACATTAATAACAGACAAATCAGCGGTGCGGACGGGAAAGGGCGTTACTTTCAACAGCCTCACTCCGGATTGGCTCTTTGGTTGCTATGATACTCGCGGTCCGAATCCAAATATGGAAGTCGGCTACAAATTTGCCCATATAACTGCTAGCCTCAGTGAGCTTCATTCAACTGGGTCCTAACGCTATGGGTGACATCACACTCACTTCTTTATACAGTCTATGACCTCTACCGTCAACACGAAAAACTCAGGGACAATTTACGAGCATTAAGGCAGTTTTCTGACAGATTAAACCTTCATTTAACTAAATAATGTCTACATCATCATTTATTTCATTAGTCTAATCATAATTATTGTGCAGTTTAGACAAGTTTTGGGACTTGTTTAGATAATAATTGCTTGGTAATTACTTCTACATTTGTCATACGCTGTACAACAAGTACAATCGTAAATTTAATGAAAATGTAAAAACTAGTAAAAACTAGGCAATACTTTTAGTAAAATCTTAAAATAAAATCATACCAACTATGAGAGTGGTTCAATGTAGAGACAGTTTCAACGGTCGTCATCAAGACATCAAGACATGCTGAAGGTGAGATAGCCAAAACACAATAGGGACATACGGACCAATAATGATGTTAGCTAGTAAACTATAGGCAGGGCAGTTTCACTCTAAAACTCCTCCCTTTGGGGCTGGACTTGGTTGACTCAAAGCAAGATAAAGTGCCTCGGGCCAGTACCATCAAAGTGAAAATGGCGTCTGGATGGGAGCCGATACGACCACCATTATGTCAGTGATGTTTCAGTGATCCGATCAGGTTCATTAGGCCGTCCATATTGATATACTGATTCTTATGTACAGACCTGTATTTATTTCATGACCATATTTCATAAAATTATCAGATCACTGCAAGAGGAAAAAGCATCTCATGGACTGGGACAACGCTAAGGTCATAGGAGAGCAACAAGTACCATCGTCGGATCAGGGAGGTCATCCAGATCCGGGAACGCACCCATCAAACTATAAATCGGGATGAGGGGGCATACCAGCTCTCTCACACCTGGGACACAGTTCTGAAGAAGTCAGACTGCAGATGGCGCTGTCATCCTACTGCTCCAAATAGTAAGACAATGCCAAGATCTGTTTATATTATCTGAACAGACATGTCACACCAACATCTTGTGACAGTAAAGAGGAAGGCAGCAAAGTTAAGCCCAAACTGTCAAGGTATGAAATACAGCACTGTCACATAGTAGAACAGGAATAGGTATAATGAGCGATATGTGCACATGCGAAACTATTCATTCATTTATCTCTTTGGAAACGACCTGTCTGTAATTTCCGTGATATTCCCATCTTAAACCACGCTATGGCTGTGCTGTCAGGTAAAGCGCTATGTTTTGTTCTGGTCGTGTCAACGTCATATTTGTGTGAACGCTTGAAAGCTCCAGAAAAATAATCAATGATGAATAAAACTGCGAGCGAAATGTGCAGATACTTTTGTAAAAAATATAAAAAGCCAAATGAAAATGAACCAAAGGCATGAGACAACAACACCCAAGCTCCCATTGAAATAAGAGCAAAGTCATTCAATGTATTTCAAATAAATGACACTATTTTTTTTTTTTTTTTTTTTTTTTTTTTAGACGGTATTTTACTTCTATGGAGTATTAACTGCTAACACATAACTTCATCTTCATCACCATGTTACCTTTTATTATTTTGAAAATGTTATATTTGCCAAAAACAACATATTAAAAGAGACGGTTTTTACTTCTATGGAGTATTAACTGCTAACACATAACTTCATCTTCATCACCATGTTACCTTTTATTATTTTGAAAATGTTATATTTGCCAAAAACAACATATTAACATGTTTATAAGTTTATAAGGGAGTCCCCCCCCTCCCTTTGATCTCCACGCTAAGTAACTCCCCCTTCAGAGCGCTATCACAACACAATTAGCGTGCATGCCACTAATGAAACTACTGCACATCACATCAGGTTTGTGAAGCTGTAGTGTACAGTTTTGTATCATGTATTTGTAATTTTATGGAGAATTGTCTTGTGGGAGCACGGGTGACGTGGGCTTGTGGGCGGAGCATTGGACAGAATCTTACAGTTGACCATAAGGAGGGTTCGAATAGGGTCCGAGAGAGATCGTTAAATTACTCAAACATACGTGGATGATGTATAAAACCTCTTCAGGCATGTTTTTGAGGAGGGAGCAACGTTATGACATGGTAGAAAGCTCCAAAAAATCGATTTTGCATGGATTTGGGATGTGTTCACACTTGCCCAAACACCAGATTAAAGAACTCAGACTAAACCTGGAACTAAACCTGGACTAGACCAGGACTAAACCAGGACTAGACCAGCACCAAACCAAGTCAACATCAGAATCAAAATGGAGTCAAAATGGAGTCCTGTTCTAGTCCAGATTAGTGCATATGACTCATTTCATCTCATTTCACTAAAACATAGGTAACATTGATTTAAAAGTTTATCACTTTAGTCCCAGTGTTGATGTAGTTTGTGTAAGTATGAACCCAGCCTAAATCTGGACAATACCAGGACTAAACCAGGACTGGAACAGGACCAAATCAAGTCTTTATAAGGTCTAAACTGGATTCAAACCTAAACTCTATCTAAAAGTGCTCCTCTGATCTCCAGGGCTCTGGGTGCACTCCGAAATCATCTGACAGGAGCAAAGTCACATCACATCTCCACGGCAACCATCACCAATCACATCAGGGCAGCCCAAACCCGATTACAGCAGAGCGCCTGGTACCATGTATGTGCTACTTCTACTACTACTACTATTACTACTACTACTGCATCAGCCTATATCAGACAAGTATGTGCTACTACTACTACTACTACTACTGTATCAGCCAGTATCAGACATGTACGCGCTACTACTACTACTACTACTACTACTACTACTACTGCATCAGCCAGTATCAGACATGTATATACTACTACAACTACTAAAACTACTGCATCAGCCAGTATCAGACATGTACGCGCTACTACTACTACTACTACTACTACTACTACTACTGCATCAGCCAGTATCAGACATGTATATACTACTACAACTACTAAAACTACTGCATCAGCCAGTATCAGACATGTACGCGCTACTACTACTACTACTACTACTACTACTACTACTACTACTACTACTACTACTAC
>KN480339.1:34584-44594 GCA_000787095.1 Periophthalmodon schlosseri
TTCTGCGTCAGCCAGTAACTGCATCAGCCAGTATCAGACCTGTATATACTACTACTACTACTACATCACCCAGTATCAAACATGCATATACCACTACTACTACTGCATCACCCAGTAAGAGAGTAGAAGCGAGAGAGGGGAGAGAAAGAGGATGAGAAGAGAGGGTTAGAGAAAGAGGGTGGAGAGTAAGAAGAGGGGATAGAGGAGAGAGAGGAGATAGAACAGGAGGAGAGGTGAAGATAGAAAGGAAAGAGAGGTAAGTTATGGAATGACAGTCAGAGAAAGGGAAGGATGAGAAGCAGAGGAAGAGGAAGAAATAAGAGAAAGGAGAGAGAGAAAGAGTGAGAGTGGAGGAAGAGAAAAAAGGAGAGCGAGACATAGAGTGGGGGACGAGGATTGCGAGAGATATATAAGAATAGCTGGGACAGGAGGAGGGGGTACAGACAGGGAGAAAAGGAGGAGAGAGAAAGGAGAGATAAGTGACAGAATGAGAGAGACAGAAAATAGAGAGGAGAGAGAGAATGGAGAGAGAAAGACAAAGGAGGAGAAACGTGACGTGTTGACTCAAGGACATTTGGACATGTGAGTGGGCATGTGCTGGGTTTAATATGAGAGAGTGCACGGGGACACAGCAAAGCATCATGGGATATGGAGTTCCCTCTGCTGTCATTTAGGTTAAAGTGTATATGACAGGTTTTTATGTTTGGTTTTTTTTTCAAATTCTGACTTGGTTTGGTGGAATAGTACCTGTGCTAGATATTTATCATAGTTTTACATCCGTTAAGTGGCAGTTTGTGGGGAAAAAAAGTATAAAAATACAGGGAGTAGCATTACGGTTGCTAGGTAACAGTTATGGAATTACCTCAAGTTCCATATTACGCTATTTTCTGATCTATGTTATAATGTTGTTTCCTCATCACGAACATACCTGGAGTTGTGTTTTGTTTCATTCACCAGGTATGTTTGTAACACGCAAACCCTGCATATTTAGGCTGAGTTCTTCTCTCAAACTGAAAAACACTCCTTGCACCTTGTGATGTCATGTAGTAATACAGGAAGTGCTCCGCTGTGTTTTTAAGCTACACACACCTTCACTAGAATCATTTGGATGATTTCAGCCCCGGAAATGCCAACCTCTTCTGAACTAAAGGTAAAGGTAGATGTTAACTTGAAAATTACTGCTTCATGACATCACAAGGTGGAAGTTGGTGTTTTTATTTCGCTTTTGTGTCCGTAAATCAAGATTTGCTAGTGTGCGACAGGTTTGATTGACAGCGTTGCTAAGCGCCCGCTCCCTGCTAAACCAGCGGTGCGGGTGGGAAGGGGTGTTACCTTCAACAGCCTCACTCCAGATTGGCTCTGTGGTTGCTATGATATAGAATCCCAAATATGGAACTGAGCTTCATTTGCAGCCGAACACTATGGGCGACATCACACTCACTTCTTTATACAGTCAACGAGTGAATCGTACAGTTTATATACTATAAATGACCTAAATCTTGTCTCGTCCTCATGAACCCAATCTCGTGTCTCGTTTCGTCTTCTTTAGTTTCACCTTATTATTTTTAACACACTATTTCTAGCTGCTCTGCGTCTGCCTGCCACTGAACATGTGTCCTCCTGTTAGCAGAACACTACAGAACAGCCCCTATAGAGATGCCTGTGTATGGACCATGTGGGGACAGGAGGGACGAGGTTGGTCCTGGAATAGTCCTGTAAATGTGTGTAGGGTCAGCACACAAACAAACACATACGCACACATACACACACACACACACACACTGTCCACCAGGTGTGTCCGTGCTGCATCCATGATGCAAAATCAACCTTCTGAAGCTTTCTCTCATGTTATAACAATGTTCCCTGATCAAAAACATGACTGAAGAGGTTTTAAATGTCATCTCTACATGTTTGAGTAATCTAGCAATCTCTCCCGGGCCCTATTCAAACCCTCCTTATGGTTAGCTGTAAGATTCTGTGCAATGCTCCGCCCACAAGCCTATGTCACTCATGCTCCCACACGACAATTCTCCATAAATATACAAAAACATGACACAAAACACAGCATGTACATGTACACAGCAACTTGACAAACCTGACGCCATGTGCAGTAGTTAGCATAAGCGGACTGTGTGTTGTGACTGAGCTCTGTAACTCTCTCGGTAACTTTTACCTTTAGTTCAGCAGAGATTGGCAGTTCCAGAGCTGAAATCATCCAAATGATTCTAGTGAAGGTGTAGTTTAAAAACACAGTGGAGCACCACATGACACATGAGTGTTTTCTGTTTGATATATAAATATACATATTGAATATGCAGGGTTTGTGTGTTTAACGTGTGAATGAAACAAAACTCCAGGTATGTTTCAGATGAAGAAACAACATTATAACATAGATCAGCAAATAAGGTAAGATGGACCATTTAGACAGATTCCATTCTGCCCTCTCCTCCTCCTTCTCCCTTTGCTCTTCCTCATTCTCTCCCCCTCCTCCTCACATCATCATCGTGAGTCAGCCTGCTGCAGAGTCAGCGTTTTACAGCCCCTCTCTCCCCATACACATACACGGACACATGAACACACGCTCACACACGCACACACACGCACACACGCGCACACACGCGCACACGCACATAAGCACACATGCACACACGCACACACGCACATAAGCACATACGCACACATGCACACACACATGCACACACACGCATACATGCACACACGCACACAGGCACATACAATATGACCAAAATTACAATTTAATTTAGTCAAATATCAGAGCAGAGTTGCTATGGGCGATACACTCTTTGGGACCCTAGATAATACTGTATAATGTATGTGACTATTACGACTTCACTTTTCATTCACTTGAGCTGACAGAGAAGACTCTGAGAATGTGCTACTATTTTTGACCTGTCCTGTCATGAAGCAGACCTATTCTGCAAAATTGACTTTTCTGAGCTTTTAACCTTGTTATAGTTGTTTCCTCTCACCATTTACTCATTTTTGCAGTGATTGGTGCATGTTTGAGCAATCTTCAGTCGCTTATTTTCAAGACGCCATTTTGCAGGTCAACTCCCGTTTTCACCGCCACCGACACGCGGCCACTGCTCTCGACTTATTCAGTTCAAGTTTATTTATATAGCATATTTAAAACAAATTGGGCTGACCAAAGTGCTTTACATACAAGTCAATAAAAACACATATACATATAACACGATACATAGGACAAGAACAATAAAACACCAAGATATCCTGGTTAGTTTGTATTAAATGCTTGTGAGAAGAAGTGGGTTTTCAGTTTAGTGTTAAACTGCGTTAAAGACTGAGAGGATCTGACAGGCAGAGGGCACTGTTCCTGTCCTAGGCGCTCTGTCACCTCTAATAATAATAACAATGTATCAGGTTTATACAGCGCTTTTTGGTCACTCAAAGACACTTTGCATTATTCATTCACTCCATACTCTGTAGTGGAACGTTACTATTGTAGCCACAGCTGCCCCACTGTGGCACCGGATTTTCCCAGCGGTCTCCCATCTAAGTATTAACCAGGTCCGGCCCTGCTTAACTTCTGAGCCCTGACGAGATCAGGCTTTGACGAGCCGGTGTGGCCTCTGGTCTTGAGCCTGGCTTTGGGCACAGCCAGCAGGAGCTGACCTCTGACCTCAGGGCTCTGGGTGGAGTATAGGGCTCCCTCAAATAAAGAGGACCCATAGAGTGACCTCCAATTTTATTTTCTTAATTCGTGATACACGCAAGATTCGGCAGCATGGTTTGGTCATTTTGGTTCGAATGAAAAAAAAAATCTGCTGTTTGCGGCTCCCACTGCGCACCGCAGCTTTCGATGGTGGTAGTCAGCGGACTTGTTTCTTTTATTAAGTCATTTTAGCTCAATATTGTGATTTCAAATGTTCAATATATAACATAATGATCCAGTTGTCAAAGATTACAACTATATACAGACACAAGCACAAGAGGTTTGCATTAAAGCCTGTCTATATTAGGTCATCCTCTGCACCACTTTCTGTCTTATGGAATCCTAGACAGCAGGTCATCCTCTGCATCACCTACACACATGGACAAAATTGTTGGTACCCTTCAGTTAATGAAAGAAAAACTCACAATGATCACAGAAATAACTTGAATCTGACAAAAGTAATAATAAATAAGTTCCATTTTTGTCTCATCTGTCCACAGGACGTTCTCCCAGAAGCTTTGTGGCTTGTCAACATGTAGTTTGGCAAATTCCCATCTGGCTTTTTTATGATTTGTTTTCAACAATTGTGTCCTCCTTGGTTGTCTCCCATTAAGTCCACTTTGGCTCAAACGACGACGGATGGTGCGATCTGACACTGATGTTCCTTGAGCTTGAAGTTCACCTTTAATCTTTTTAAAAGTTTTTCTGGGCTCTTTTGTTACCATTCGTATTATCCATCTCTTTGATTTGTCATCAATTTTCCTCCACATCCAGGGAGGTTGGCTACAGTCCCATGGATCTTAAAATTCTGAATATGTGCAACTGTAGTCACAGGAACATCAAGCTGCTTGGAGATGGTCTTATAGCCTTTACCTTTAACATGACTGTCTATAATTTTCTTTATATTCTCCTGAGACAACTCTTTCTTTTGCTTCCTCTGGTCCATGTGGTGTGTGGTTCACACCATGTCACCAAACAGCAGTGACGACCTGTAGCCCTGTATATAGACCCACTGACTGATTAAAGATTGTAGACACCTGTGATGATAATTAGTGACACACCTTGGATTAACATGTCCCTTTGGTCACATTATTTTCAGTCTTTTCTACCATCATTTTTGTCCAGGCCTGTTTCATGAGTTTCTTTTTTTAAATAATTCTGTTGAAGCATGGTTGAAAAGCAATGTCTGACTTTCACTGGTTAAATTTCATAGAATTTTTATTTATTATTACTTTTGTCAGATTCAAGTTATTTCTGTGACGATTGTGAGTTTTTCTTTTATTAACCTAAGGGCCCCAACAATTTGTCTAACATCCTCTGTGTCGCCATCTCCAACATCCCTCGGAGTATCCTGGACATTATCATCCTCTGCACCACCCACATGACATATGGTCATCCTCGCATCACCTCCACCTTTAGTTCCCCTTTGAATACCTGCACTTCTGCTTATCCTCTGCATCACTTACTGTATCCTTATCTCATCCTCTGCATCACTTACTGCATCCTTGTCTCATCCTCTGCATCACTTACTGCATCCTTGTCTCATCCTCTGCATCACTTACTGCATCCTTATCTCATCCTCGGCATCACTTACTGGTCATCCTCTGCGTTATCTTACCTACTTCTATGACACATCTGCCCATCCTCTGCACCACACAGCGTGCACCTCCTCTGCACCCCTCCCTCCCCTCACAGTCGTGGCGCTGCATGGCGGACTGCACATCACCAGCCCGTAATGACACTTGTAATTAGGACGAGCACGATCCTGCGGGGCGGAGGCGATCCCCCGTCGCCATGGTAACGCGGGACACATCTGAGGACAGAGGCTGTGTGATCACCGACTGTGGGACCATGTTACAGATCTACTGATACTTTGCGGCTGATCTCATCAACATTCCCCGAGGGTGTGATGCTAACTGCAGGCACTACTCTGTCAGAAGCTCTATCAGACTTTAATCTAATCTTTATTTTAACACAATCTGACCAGAAAGAGCTGACTTAGTTGGAACTACAACAAGTGAAATGATTTGAACAGTTAAGGGGCTCATATCACGGTATTTTCTGATCTGTGTTATAATGTTGTTTCCTCATCACAAACAGACCCAGAGTTGTGTTTCACTCACACATGTTTAACACACAAATACTGCATATTCAGGTTGAATTCTCTCAAACTGAAAACACTTGTGTCATGTGGTAATACAGTTTCAGCCGTAGAATTTCCAATCTCTACTGAACCAAAGTTAAAAGGTAGGTTAACTTGAAAACTACCGCTTCTTGACATCATAAGGTGGAACAGAGCATTTTGAGCTTTGGAGATGTAGACAAACTAAAAAAATACTCATACATTCAATAAAACACAACTCCAGGAGGAGGTAACAACATTATAACATGCCCTAAAGCTCACAAGAGTCAATCTTATGTAATATAGGACCTTTAATAATAAGTCATTTTATTCATACATGCCTCTGCTGGACAGTCAAGACTCTTTACAAAAAGCCAAGTTACAGGTCGGCTCTGGGCCTCACCACCAGAAAAGTTACACAGTGCACCTTTAAATAGTGAAATACAACAAATAATGGAACACACAGCAAACAAAACCAACATACAGAAGAAAATGTACAAGCCAGTGCTGTTGCTCCACATGGAGATACTCCCCAGGCATCTATATAATCAGTGCTGGATGAAGTACTCAATTTTGTTACTCAAGTAAAAGTACAGATACAAAGGTAAAAAGTTACACAAGTAAAACTATCACATGGAAAAACTGGTTAAAAGTAAAAGCATTTGCGTACCTGTTTAAAATGTACTTTAACAGTAAAAAATAAAAGTATTTCACACAGATTTTCATAGTATTATTAATTTGTTAAAGTGAAATTGATTCAAAAATGATTTTGGTCAACAGCAACAATACGAATTCAAACAAGTTAATTTCTTTTTTCATTCATTTTTCTTATGAAATTTGTGGATTTATTTTTGTTTGCTCAAAGCCGAAGCTTGTCCACTGCAAAATTTACTTCAACAATGTACAGATAAGTAACAATTTTACTTAAGTACAGTGCGACTTATACTTTGTTACCTTCCGCCACTGTATATAATGTAGCTCTGTAATGCTACTAATATAGGCTACATATCTTTACTGAGTTGTTATGGCAACCATTCAGCTGTACATGTATGATCCATGTACTGCACACATGTAAATCTGTGTGTGTGTGTGTGTGTGGGTGTGTGTGTGTGTGTGTGTGTGTGTGTGTGTGCGGAGACAGAAGAGACAGTAGGCTACCAGCCCCATCATTATCTCCCATGTGTCAGTACATGTCGGCCTGTGTGTTGTCGCTGGGGACATGTTGTTTCTCGGGGGAAAAATCTCAGATAAAAAGTTGTGTTGACATTCTAAACAAAAATTTTCAAAATGGCAGCTGAATGTGCTCGACCTCAGGCACATTCCCATGCCACTGGTTTTGAAAGAAAATGTTAAAATGAGAAAAATGGAAAATCTTTTTTTTCTTTTTCTTTTTGTATTCAAGGTGCACTATGTAACTTTTCTTGTTCAGGATCAATCACGTACTTGTCTCTATGGAGACGTTCTTCCTTTGCATGTAATGTTACGACAATTAGGTGACTCCATCAGGCCAAGCTACAGGTCAGATCTGTGGAGAGGTGACACCTCCTCACCTGATGTGAGACAGGCCTCGACTTTGACAATGTTTAAATCCAGGCTCAAAATGGTTCTGTTTTGCATATGACTGAAAGGTTTTTATTCTGCACTTTTCTCCTTTAATGTTAAACTTATGATGATTATTTATGATTATTTATGTTTTGATTTATTGTATTGTGATTTTAACATCTTTCTTATTCTGTAAAGCACTTTGAATTACCTTGTGTACGAATTGTGCTATACGAATATACTTGTCTTGCCTTGCCATTCACAGTAATAATGCATATTCAATATATGCATATGTATTCAAGGTATTGTTTTAATAATTAAAACAGCTGTAATTCAATAAATGTAACAAAGTTACATATTACACCTTTAAAGAGTGGGTATTATGCAAAATTGATTTTTTTGGAGCTTTCTACCATGTTGTAACATTGTTCCCTCATCAAAAACATGCCTGAAGAGGTTTTAGACGTCATCCATGCATGTCTGAGTAATCTAGCGATCTCATATTCGACTCCTCCTTACTGTTAGCTGTAAGATTCAATGCACGATACAAAACAATACACTACATCTTTACAAACCTGATGTGCAGTAGTTTCATTAGTGGAGCGCATGCCAACCTTATGACTTTGAGCGTCAAAAGCAAAAGAGAAACTTATAAAACATGTTAATATGTTGTTTTCGGTGAATTTAGCATTTTCAGAACCGCAAAAAGTAACATGGTGATCTAAACATGTTATGTGTTAGCAGTTAATACCGCACAGAAGTAAATGTAAAACAGACTGAACCCCTCACATTCCTCTTCCTTTCTCTGCACTTGAAATTTACATTTTGCAAAATACACTTGGTTGAATCTTCTACTGCCCGTAAACACTCCTGAAGAGCGCTTTGTACAGTACCGCCCCTGTGGTGAGAGCCCCCTCCTGGTTTCACTTCACACCTGCCAAATCTGTAATCCAACCAAGGACAGTGAAGGAGAGACCTGAGGAGAAGGAGGAAGACCTATTGTG
Organism: Periophthalmodon schlosseri; assembly: GCA_000787095.1. Lineage (NCBI taxonomy): Eukaryota > Metazoa > Chordata > Actinopteri > Gobiiformes > Gobiidae > Periophthalmodon > Periophthalmodon schlosseri. Next base: position 42,947 of record KN480339.1, read on the forward strand.
CTTGTGTCTGCTCTATAGTTACAATCTATGACCCCCGTGGATCATTATGTTATCATTTGGACATTTTAAATCACAATATTAATCTAAAACGACTTAATAAAAGAAACAAGGCCACTGACTACTGCGTTCGGAAAATGCGGTGACTAATGGGAGCTGACGTTGCTCTAAGCATCATCACAGCAAAGAGCCGTGTAGCTGTTAGCACCTCCATTAGATAGCTGCGGATCACGTGAGAGATCTGTGGATTTTTTTTTTCTTTTCAGCAAGTGACGCTGCTGAATCCTTCGTGTATCACCGATTAAGAAAATAAAACCGGAGAACGAAGTAAGTACGTCACAGTGGGCGTGTACCGGTGGAGGTGAAAACGAGAGTTGATCGTCAAAATGGCGTCTTAAAAATAAGCGATTAAAGATTTCTCAAACGTGCACCATTCACTTTAAAAACAACTTCAGGAGAGTAAATGTTGAAACAACTATAACATGTTTAAAAGCTCTGAAAAGTCCATTTTGAAGAATGGGTCTGCTTTAGTGCTATTGTTAACCATGAAAAACAGCTACAGTTTCGATGAGTTTCAGATGACCTCACAATATTTCTAGCGTACAACATATTGGGGTCATGTGACATAATATTAAAGCGCAGATATTTTAAAACTGAGCTGGAGACAGGTCAGAATCCTCAGGTGGAGTTTGCTGTTTAACTTGCAGATGCGTTGACCTGGTTTATGGTTAATATCTCAAAATTCAACGTTTTCTCTATCAACACAAATAAGCTTAGACAAATGTATTTCCTTTGCTATGAAGGCAAAAACTATATCCATGCAATAAAAATCCCTTGCACGTTATTACCGTTATTTTTTCTGCTCACTTCTCTTTTATTAAAATAAAATTGTGATGGAATAATACGAAATCCATCCAGTTTTTTTGGCATTTCCAGACCCAATGAAGCAAATATGACCTTACTATACAATAGCGCTAATGTGGTCGCTAATGGGCTTACGCTAGCTGTACGGCATCAGCAGACGGCTAATGAGAGGGCCAGTTGCGAAGGGAGCCCGCCACGGTTAACCTTTAGCCTGGGGAGGGAGACCGGCATCCTGGGCCCATGGCGGTGGTTAGACACAGCTATATTTACTACACGAGAGGGAATTACGGATTGAGACAGATTATAGGCTCATCCACGCGGGCAGTAGGCTAATGTTCATAAGTATAATGCAGGGTCAAATAGCGTTGGATACATCGAACACTATGGCATCCGAACACAGGGCCAGTGTGAACGGAAACTGGAATATTTGACATTTTTAAATCTGTTGCAGTTACCGACTCTGTTTCTATGGACTGAAATAGGGCGTTACATATTCCAATTATCTACTGAGGGACTTAAGATGCACCTTCTGGACAACGAAAAAATCTAATCAAAACTGAATGTGTGTATGAATGTGTAACCTGGCTCACTCCAGATTGGTATGTGTAGCACTGCGAGTTCCACACTTATCAATCTGGAACAGCTCCGACTGAAAGCGATCTGGAAAAGGCGGAACTTCATGGCGATTATTTGAATGTGATTGGTCACAACAGCGGAACAAGCCAAAAAATCTAACTTTTGTTACATCCAGTTGAGAGACAATCACAGACATCTCTCCCCACAAACA
>KN480339.1:44698-55928 GCA_000787095.1 Periophthalmodon schlosseri
CTGAAACAGGTGAAGTGCGTCCGCCCGTGTCACCATGTTTGTTTTAGTTCGTTTCGGCGCTTCACTTTTGGCTCCACCCAAACCGCGGTGCTGCTTTTTAATTGGTCTGAACGTCTGGTTAAAATGACAACAGTGGGATTCGGGCCAGATGGATTCTCTGGAGTGAACTCATAAATATCGTGAGAATTCATGTTGCTGGCCAGGTTAATTAATGAGATGATTTTTCCTAACCCACCTTGCCTAATTATATTTCTATTTTATTTCATTTATAAGTCATTTTTTCTTTTTTCAATTAAAACACATTAAAAAGATCTATTTATTTTATTATTTTATTTATTTTTAAGCTCACTCCTAGCCCATGTACTGATTTTGCCTATTGAAATGTTTTAAAAGAGGATTGTTCCAAACCCCGGGGCAGTTTAAAATCCCCAAAATGCAAAAATGATGTGGAAATAGATTATATAATATCACATAACTTAATAATATAGTGTTATAAATATGTTTGCGTTTATAGTAAGCAGACACATTGGAACATAAGCCAGTGCTGAGAGATGTAAAAGTGTGATTTCAGTCTACGGTGATCTCCCCCTCCTCTCTACCTCCTCCTGCTCCTCCTCCTCTTCCTCCTCCACCCTTCCTCCTCCTCCTCCACCACCTCCTCCTCCTGGGACCAAGTGACAAGTAAGCTGTTAGCACTTAGTAATGCTACAAGTCCCACAGGCTCCAGACTGTATTTATCAGGCAACAGTCGATACAAAAGCAAACATGCCACAAAAACATGACAAAACATCAAAAATACTCTACAAAGCGCAAACACAAACAACAAATACATCACAAAAAACACTAAATAAAAAATAACATTAAAAAAAGCAACAAAATCATCACATAAACATCTGAAAATAATACAAAACAACACAAAAAACAATATTACAAAACAACATAAAAAAACACTATAACATTACAACACAAAACAACAAGCACATCAGAAAAACATTTCAACACAAATCATTACAACAAAACAACATCACAAAACAAAAACATTACAACACAAAAACATAACAACACAAAAACAACAATATTTTTATCTTCTTTTTTTTTATTCTGGTGAAGTTTATAATTTGACTTCCTGGTTGGACATGGGCAGCAGATTTGACAGAGGTAGAGGTATTAGAACTGCACACTACTTCCTGTACTTTTGTACCTTCCTTTTGTATATAAAACTGTGATAAATATTTAGCACAGGTACTATCCCACCAAACCAAGTCATAATTAGAAAAACATGAAAACCTGTCACATTTACTTAAACACAAAACGATTAAACGATATAACTCTACAATCTTCACTGAACAGCTGCAAACTTGCCAAAACATCCCATAGATTATCCAAAACCTGTCAATTTAAGTTTACTGTAGATCTCATCTAATGGGCACATGAAAGTCAAACTAATCTTAATGTATGCGCGTCAAATATGAACATTTACATAAGTCTCCATGGTGATGACCCCATGAACTTAACACGGGCATAATCAGCAGAGGAAAGAGCTCTTCCTAATTCTACCCAAAGTATGTTCAATTTGAGTTAGAGAGAGAGTAAAGACAACACAGTGAAGAATAGTGTAGGGAATGTTTCATCTGGACACTGTATTTGCAAGATATTTCGGCTCCAATCCAGAAGCCATTTTCAATTTGATGGAACCGGCTTGAGGCACTAGAATTTATACTACCCTGATTTAACTAAGTGCAGCCCCAAAGGGAGGCGTTTTAGAGTGAAACTGTTCTGCCCTTGTTTACTAGCCAGCATCATCATTATCGTTATGGCCAGATTGATACTTCGCGGTGACATCACGCTGGGGGTGTTCTCCGCGTGTGTCTATGGCGAAATGTTCAGCAGTTACACAATACGGTTACGCGCATTAGAAAACGCAGTCAGGTGAGTTGTAAGATTGTCTGAAAACTCGAGGGAAAAATACAAAATGGATTTAAACGAGACATTTCCAGGAGCCTGTGAAAGTGACTAACTGAAAAACTGTTGGCTAATGCTAGCTAGCTTGTGACTGTAATTTAATTTGAGAGAGACTTGTTTAACATCACAAATCAGCTCACCTGTTTAAAGAGGGATTTTTTTTTTCGTCACAAAAATAGCTTCCTTCAAAGCCTTGCACACCAAATTTTCTCTCAGCGTATAACAATGAAGAATACAATATTTAAAACGTAGGTAAAGAGAAAGAAAGGCAACTTGTAACAATGGTTAAGTGGTGCGGAATTTGCCCGTCAACCAAAAGTTAACTGGTTTACACACTGTACATGGCGAAAGGGGCGTTCAGTTTATAAAGAACTATGCCGAATATGCTAAAGACAGTGAATTCGAACATTTTCTCTTTCGTTTTTTGTCCGTGCCATATTATTTTGCCCTTCTTTGCATAATTTTCCTTGTCGAGGATGGGTGAGAAGAGGTGAGGGCAGGGAGAGGTGAGGAGAGAGGGTGCACCGAGGATTGTGGGAGCTTAGAGCTGCCGCGTCAGCATCAGTGTGTGTCAGCATACGTTAGGTCTCTCGTCCATCTCTCACCCAAGCGGGGAGAGAGAGGCCGGAGAGAGAGAAAGAGAAAGGCCGGAGAATTCAACTACTACTACTACTACTACTACTGCTGCTGTTAATGCTCATGCTGCTACTACTACTATTACAAATACTACTATTGCTGCTGCTCAGATTCTGATTCAACGTTACTGTCAGTGCAAAGTTACTAGATCAAAATATACGTAGAACAGAGGTATAGGTATAATTGAGCATATTGTCGTTCATTACCTGCTGCTACTACTACTTCTACTACTACTATTACTACTACTACTACTACTTCTACAATAATAACTCTTTCAATCGCTATCAATCAGCACTACTACTGCAATACTACAATACTTAGACTATTAATCTTAATCAACATCACTCGATTACATACTACTATTACTATTACCTCTCACTACTACTACTACTACTACTACTACTACTACTACTACTACTACTACTACCACTACTTTACCTACCACATTAACGTCAATATTTTTACATCTACTACTACTACAACTACAACTGCTACTACTATTATTACTACCACTATGCCGACCACCGCTACATCAAGTAAACATTACTTCATCATTTATTTTATACGCGAAGCAACAACAAAACTGTTCCAGCAACTTTGTAATAAGATTCTGAAATATTCCAAAGACGGAATTCCCATGAGCCTGTGCTGGCCCGGAGTATGTCCAGGAAACAAATGTGTCTGCCTCTCCCAACAATGAGATCCTAATTAGCGTGGATGTGTTAGCGCGATCTCGGAAAGGCTAACTAGCACCCAACTGGGAATACACCATACATGCATTATTCATCTGCGTGTGCGCGTGTGAGTGTGCGCGTGTGCACGTGTGGGTGTGCACGTGTGGGTGTGTGCGCGTATAAAGCTTTCCCACAGTTCCCTGCGTGGTGTGGCCTGGCCTTGAAGAGGATATGTGTAAGTTTAAGTGCCAGTCATGTTTACAGCTGTTTATGTGTGTGTTGCTGAGGGAGTGGGTAAGAAGAGAGAGAAGAGCGCTACTGTCAACAAGAGCCAACTCGAGCATCTTTTAGTTTTCACCAAAGAACACACTGTGGACTCTAGTACACTCTCAAGTTTACTTCTAGGTCTGAGTTACAAGTACTACTGTACTGTAATACTGCTGGGGGGAGTAGTCATGACTTTGACAAAGCGCTGAGTGGATTTACATTGGCGTGTAAAACCCTGTCTGTATTTGCAGTGTCTCTGGTGCACAGAGGCATGGAAATGGTTCTTAGTTTGAGTGACAGGGGGCAGGTGCAAGCCTCATAAAAACCCTTGTGCGGTTTGACTGAGCATAACTCCGCTCTTTTTCACTTCCCTGTCTGAGCATGTGCTCTTAAAGAGGGGGGATTATGCTAAATCGACTTTTTTGGAGCTTTCTACCATGTTATAATGTTGTTCCCTCATCAAAAACAGGCCCTATTTGAACCCTCCTTACGAGGACAGTGTGAATCTGTACAAGACTCACACACAAGCCTATGACACCCGGGCTCCCGCACAGCCTTTTTTCATAAATATACAAAAGCATGATACAAAACTGTACACTACAACTTCACAAACCTGATGTGATGCGCAGTAGTTTATTAGCGAGATGCACGTTGATGTGTTGGGATAGCACTCTGAAGGGGGAGTGACTTAGCGCAGAGAGGAGGGGGGACTCAGAGTTCCAAAATCAAAACTGAATAGCTAAATTGAGGGTTTGTCCACTGATGCGAAGGTTGACGGTTCGAATGCTGCGGTCAGATCCACTGACCCAGAGGTTGCCGGTGCGATTCGAACTCTCACAGATGAATGCTGTTGTTGTGTCATTGGGCAAGACACTTAGCCCTCCTCGCCCCCAGTGTCTGCGTACACTGGTGTATGAATGTGTGTGTGAATGGGTGAGTGGTTCCTTGATGTAAAAAGCTTAAAGTGCCTTGAAGGTGGGAAAAGTGCTATATGAAAATGTTGTTTATTTTGAAACCTGTATCAAGACAAAATAGTGAAGACAATAACATAACTGATGCAGGACGATGCAAAGATGATTTGAATTGAACTGAGTTGTTTATGGCACTCAGAGAACTCGGTGGATGTAAACGTAGTGAGTTAACTGTACATTAGAGGTTATTATCCTGTGATATTTCTGCTCTAAGTGCGAGGAACAGGACCTCACTGAGGTCCGGCTCTGCTGCAAAGAACTGCAGTATATAATACAGGAGGAGAGCAAGAAGAGTACCTCAGAACAACCAAGTATCTCACAGAAACTAGGAGGTACATAACAGCAAACAGATACTCCCAGCAGCCAGAGAGTACTTCACAGCAACCTGGAAGTAGCTCACTGCAACCAGGAAGTAACTCACTGCAACCCAGGAGTTCCTCACAGCAACCAGGGAGTACCTCACTGCAACCAGTAAGTAAATCACTGCAACCCAGGAGTACCTCACAGCAGCCAAGGAGTACCTCACTGCAACCAGGTATCTCACAGCCAGCAAGTACCTCTCTGAAACCAGGAAGTACCTCACTGCAACCAGGAAGTACCTCACAGCCAGCAAGTACCTCACTTCAACCGGGAAGTACCTCACTGCAACCAGGAAGTACCTCACTGCAACCAGGTACCTCACAGCCAGGAAGTACCTCACTGCAACCAGGAAGTACCTCACAGCCAGCAAGTACCTCACTTCAACCGGGAAGTACCTCACTGCAACCGGGAAGTACCTCACAGCAACCAGGGAGTACCTCACAGCAACCAGGGAGTACCTCACTTCAACCAGAGAGTACCTCACAGCAACCAGAGAGTACCTCACAGCAAACAGGGAGTACCTCACTGCAACCAGGGAGTACCTGACAGAGCTGACAGAGTACCCAGAGTCAGACACAGGACTCCCCGATAAGAGCGCTTAGACCTGGTGGGAGCACAGTGGTTACAGAGCACAGAGCTGTAGTGTTGCTAGGGAGAGTGCAGAGGAGAGCTTATATATTCCACACATGTATGAGAGCAGAGGGGAGGGAGACTGCAGGCGGCGTATGGAGGCTCTGAGGAGGGGCGCAGCACACGCACCATCCAAATGTGGACTCAAGTACCCCGATACCCCGCCTGCCTCTGGGGGGGTTCTCAAAAGCTCAGTGTCAATTGCTACATTAGTACAGTGTGTTAAAGTTTTGTTTTTGTTTTTTCATTTTTTGTAACACTTTAGTTCAGGGACCGTATTAATTGCTAACTACGTGATAATTGGTACTTTAGCGGTTATGCTAAGTCATGTTTTTAAAGCTCTAGAGTTAAGAATGTCCAATCACGTTCATATGATGCTGACAAAATGAAAAATAGCATTAAATGAACTGTGTGTAAGACTTTTATTTCAAATTCTATAAATAAACATGACCTAACTGTGTCCCCAGATACGATACGAGTAAAATACAGCTTTTACTGGTAATTATGATGCAGATTTATTCTTAATTACAAAAACACTGGACATGATGGACAAGTTCTTTATGTTATAATTTGGTGTTTTGGTTCAAGACGATTATCCAATCAGAAAGCAGAATGAGCCTCACACGGGTATCTCATTTGGGTTGCCAGTTTCAGTGTCAAAATCCAGTTGTTTTAAACCTATAATGCCTCTCTTTGATCTGAATGGTCACTACTAAACCCCAGCACCTGCAGCCAACCATGAATCAGTGCTAGTGCAGCCTCTGCAGCTCAGTGAGTGAATTCTGGAGGTTCTGAGGCTCGTCCATATATTGAGAATGAGACAAACTTGTATGTGCTTCTCTCTGCAGGTTTAGGCACAGGCAACACAGGTTCAGTTGTGATTGTAGTAACTTTTCAAACCAGTAAGAGCCCGGGATACATACAGTTCCTTTAACAAAGAAAAAAGTTACACAGTGGTCAGTGTGGTCAGATCAGTGCACACACACACACACACACACACACACACACACACATATATACATTATTGATCTGTTTGGACAATATAGAAACACGCATATTTATTATTCAAACTACAACACTCCCTTGGGACTCTCTTTTCCTTCATTCTCTCCCTCCGTCTCTCTCCTTCTCTCATAGATACACTTTCTCCTGATCTCTGTCACATTCTCATATTGTGTTATAGATACTTTCTCCCTCTTCTCCTCTCTCGCCCTTGAAGTAGATGGAGAGAGGTAGGAGAGAGAGAGAGAGAGAGCACTCCTACCTCTCTCCATCAACCCTCTCTCCCCCTCCCTCTCTACCTCTCACATATTGTGTCAGCTCTCCCTCTCTCTCTCTCCCTCTCACACGTATTGTATAGTAGTGACATTCTCTCTCTCCTTTTCACACATATTGTACAAAAGTGTCTTTCTTTCTCTCTCCCTACTCCCTCTTGCATATTGTACTGCTCTCCCTCTCTCTCCCTCACACATAGTTCTGCAGTGTCTCTCTTCCCATCTCTCCTTCTCTCTCTCCCGTACACAAATTGCAGTATTACTTTCTCTCTCTCCCTCCCTCTCCCTCTAACATATTGCACTATCACTCTCTCCTCCTCTCTCTTTCTCTCATACTGCACTGTAGTTATTCTCTCTCTGCCTCTCCTTCTCTTCTCCTCCTCTCTCCCCCATATTGCACTGTAGCTACTCTCTTTGTCTCTCTTTCTCTCTCTCTCCTCCTCTCTCTCTCATATTGCACTGTAGCTACTCTCTTTGTCTCTCTTTCTCCCTGTCTCTCCTCCTCTCTCTCCCGTATTGCACTGCAGCTACTCTCTTTGTCTCTCTTTGTCTCTTTCTCCCTGTATCTCCTTCTCTCTCTCCCATATTGCACTGTAGCTACTCTCTTTGTCTCTCTTTCTCCCTGTATCTCCTCCTCTCTCTCCCATATTGCACTGTAGCTACTCTCTTTATCTCTCTTTCTCTCTTTCTCCCTGTCTCTCCTCCTCTCTCTCCCATATTGCACTGGTCTGTGGTGTTACGTAATGTGATAGCCCAGACTGGCGGGTGACTCACTGAATTGTCTGGAGCGTTTTCACTACGCTACACCAGGAGCAGCATCTTCTCAATGAGTGACCGCGTGTGGACACATGGAGACGTAATCCGATTACTGAAACATCATGGAAACATCTGATGTGAATAATCTGATTTCTCTCTGATTGTTCATCGGTTTTAAGAAGGTGACTCGCCTGGCAAATCCAAATCAGTTTGGTCATCACTCCTTCCATCGCGTCTCGAGCCAGAACCAAACGTAATCGTCCAATCAGATTTGTTTCTTTCAGTGATACATGAGAAACGAAGGAGCTCCTTGGTCACCTATGATTTACAAACAAAATCACATTTCTCTCCCCTCAGATTAACAGTTCAGTGCTTCGCTCATTGATTCTGCACAAATCTGCCATGTTTGTCAGTCCCCTGGGATATTTTTTTCCTTTATTTTGTTATGAAATGGACAGACCATGCATGTCCCTGATTGGCTAATCCACCTGTCAATCACACCCATCTGAAAACCGGGAGATTCTGGTGACCAGACTCACATCTTGGTAAAGTAAAGTAATCCTGCTCATAGTAATAGTAATTTGAACAATAGAAACTCTAACTGTAATTGAAAAAAAATGCATAGTGGATACATTTAATGCCCTACTATGGAACATTCTAAGCAAAAGTACAGATCTTTCCAAAAATGAGTCCATGGTAAAAAAGGTTTCAGAGGTCGTCATCTGAACACTTAGACTGCCACACAGTAAATCCAGATTTGAAACATCACAATATCAAGAGATGGATGACTATTTCTGAAATGTCTTACCATTCTAAGCAAAGCAAAATCATCTCCATGGAGACAATTCAATTCAAGTTTAAAAACAACTTCAGCTCCCCAAAGTGCTTCACATAATAGTCAACAAAAAACAAATACACAGATAATACGATAAATAGACAAAGAACAATAAAACACAGAGATATCCTGTCTAGCTAGTATTAAATGCCAGGGAGAAGAGGTGGGTTTTCTGTCTAGTCTTGCACTGCGTTAAGGACTGAGTGGATCTGACAGGCAGAGGGCGCCGGTCCATAGTCTGGGCTCTGCCACGGAAAAGGCTCTGTCACCTCTGGTCTTGAGACTGGCTTTGGGCACAGCCAGCAGGAGCTGACCTCTGACCTCAGGGCTCTGGGTGGAGTATAGGGCTCAAATAAAGAGGACCCATAAAGTGCACACATTTAAACACAATAACATTTTGAATATGATATGAAACAGGAGCCAGTGCAGGTTCCACAGCACTTGCCTGATGTGCTCCCGTCTCTTAGTTTTTGTGAGCAGATGAGCTGCAGCGTTCTGGACATTTTGTAAGCGCTGCCGGGAGCCCTGGTCCAGCCCCACATACAAAGAATTACAATAATCCAGATGCTACGTTACAAATACGTGAATTGCTTTTCCAAAATCCGCCTGTGGAAGGCAGGGCTTTACTTTAGCAAGGAGCCTCCACTGAAAGAAGCTGGACTTTATGACAGAGCTAATGTGCTTGTCCAGTTTGAACACACAGTCCACAATCATCCCAAGATTCCTCACTGCGGGGGACAATAAGGGCCTGACCTCACCCCGTCAGGCCCAAGCAGCGGGTTAGTTTGGCCTCTTTACAAATGCAGATAGATTCATGCAGGTGGGTCTAACAAAACAAAACCAAAAACAGAGATGCTTGGTACTCAGTTACATTTACTCACTTACATTTGAATAACTTTTTAAAGACACTATACTTTTCTGAGTATTTTTCTAGTAGCATACTTTTACTCCTATGTGAGTAGTATTTTTATTGAAGTAACAGTACTCTTACTTGTGTAAAAGTTGTGGTTCCTCTTCCCACTTTGAGTAAGTCTACAAATGACAAAAGCTTTACGTCGACAATATGAAATGATTTGAACATTTGAGTTTCTTGCAGCGCTCCTTCAGATATGATTCAGTTTGTCTCATTTTTTGGGTCTATCCTTTGAAAATACCACTTTTTGTGCAATTATTTAATTTTTGTCCTTCAAATTACATCAACTTCAAATTATAAAACAGGTTACGTCCAAACAGTTACTCTTTAAGTTATTCTTACTTGAGTAACCAGTCGTTATCTCTTGGATCACTACTTTGTACTTTTACTTGAGTACTATTATTTTGAAGTAACATTACTCTTACTTGAGTATAAGGTTTGGCTACACTACCCACCTCTGACCAAAAATACGCTCTGGTCCAGAAGCAGTAGCAGTAGTAGCAGTAGTAGCAGTAGTAGCAGTAGTAGCAGTAGTAGCGGTGCTGTAAGTGTCTCTGTAGGACGGTGCTTCAGCTCTGTGAGAGAAAACTCTTTGTCCTTGAGCGATATGAAAGATCTGTACCTGAATGCCTCATGTCTTTGTGAAATCTAAGAATAAACTGTAAATTGTAAAACGTCAATGATCGCTGTTACCAAGGAGGATAGAAACTCACACACACACACACACACTGCCCATGTCTACACTCGCACCCGAAATCTAATCATGATCTGATTTCTGGATCAGATTATTCAAATGTAACTATGAAAACACTTCCATCTGATGTGAGTCATCTCATTTCTGTCTGATTGTTCACACTTGTGCAGGGTTTGGATAACTTTAAAAAGGAGGTATTTTACTTCTATGGGGTATTAGCTGCTAACACGTAACATCAGATCTCCATGTTACCTTTTATTCTTTTGAAAACGCTATATTCGCCGAACACAACGTATTAACATGTTTGATAAGTTTCACTTTCGTTTTTGGTGCTCCGAGTCCCCCCTCTCTTCGCTCCCGGCGCTAAGTCACTCCCCCCTTCAGAGCGCTATCACAACACAATCGGCGTGCATCCCGCTAATGAAACTACTGCACATCGCATCAGGTTTGTGAAGTTGTTGTGTACAGTTTTGCATCATGTTTTTGTATATTTATGGAGAATTGTCATGTGGGAGCGTGGGGGACGTAGGGCTGTGGGCGGAGCATTCGACAGAACCATACTGCTAACCCTAAGGAGGGTTCGAATAAGGCCCGGGAGAGATCGCTAAAATACCCAAACATGCGTGGATGACAAATAAAACCTCTTCAGGCATGTTTTTGATGAGGGAAAATGTTATAACATGGTAGAAAATCAATTTTGTAAAATAACCCCTCTTTAATGCTATACTGTGTATACATTCCAGGCAAAGCAATGGCATCTCCATGGTGAACAGCAAGTGTCTACACTCTCCACCAGAAAAGTTTCATAGTGCCCTTTTAAATCATACAGTGTGGGAAATATGAATATTGATACCTTACAGAAATATCTTGACTCAAATAAGTGAAATGAGTAAATCAGATCAGTCAGATTTCTACAGGCCAAGTAAATGTCCTCAGCGACTCATTAGCTGTAGTATTTGCGTTACGGGAAGCAAAACTGACCAAAACCCCCCCCCAAAAAAACTTGATATCTTAGGGGATTTTACCAATAACATCTTTTTCCACAAATGTGCGAAAACTTGTCTGTAAAAATCTTGCTGAAGCTCAAGTATCGCACGAAGATGTTGTTTTGACAGGAATGTTCCACAAAACGGCACTAAACTTGGAAATCTCCATGGAGACAGACACAAGTCTACCAATTAAAACACCTGTAGTTTAGTAGATGAAAGATGAGTTCACACTATTCTGTGAAATTCCAGGCAAAGCAATAATTTCTCCA
>KN480340.1:0-26093 GCA_000787095.1 Periophthalmodon schlosseri
ACTTAGCGCAGGGAGCAAAGGGAGAGGAGACACAGAGCACCAAAAAACAAAAGTGAAACTTATAAAACATGTTAATATGTTGTTTTGGGTGAATATAGCATTTTCAAAACAATAAAAGGAAACATGGTGATCTAAATATGTTATGTGTGAGCAGTTAATACCCCATAGAAGTAAAATACCCCCTCTTTAATATCCCACAGAAGTAAAATACTCCTTTAAGTGTACAAATACTTGCTTACGTCTTACCTCTGTCCTCCCCTTTATGTTCTCAGTGCTTCGGGACGACTTCCGGCAGAACCCCACAGACGCGGTGGTCGCAGCAGGAGAACCAGCTATCCTGGAGTGTGTGCCCCCTAGAGGCCACCCTGAGCCTACCATCTACTGGAGGAAGGACAAGAGCCGCATCGACGACAAGGACGACCGCATCACCGTATGTCCCAGCTATAAATGCTCATGACGATTTCAGTTATTCAACTATTGATTTATTTGCTTTCTGTATTTGTTTCATTTTTGGTTAAAAACTATGACACTGTTGAAGTTAAACTATGTTTGTGAGTGAAATGATCCTGTTTATTGCTCAGTGAAATTCAATTTGTCCTAATGACCCCAATTACACTTCCGACCCCCAGGTTGGAAATGACTGGACTAGACTCATGCTTCTGTAACCTGCTCCTCTATCCTCTTCCTCTAACCTGTTCTTCTATCCTGCTCCTGTAACTTGCTTTTCCATTCTCCTCCTTTATCCTGCTCCTCTAACCTGCTCCTCTGTCCTCCTCCTCTAACCTGCTCCTCTATCCTGTTCCTGTAACCTGCTCCTCTATCCTGCTCCTGTAACCTGCTCCTCTATCCTGCTCCTGTAACCTGCTCCTCTAACCTGCTCCTGTAACCTGCTCCTCTAACCTGCTCCTGTAACCTGCTCCTCTAACCTGCTCCTGTAACCTGCCCCTTACCCTGCTTCTCTACCCTGCTCCTCTAACCTGCTTCTCTATCCTGCTCCTCTAACCTGCTTCTGTCATCTGCGCCTCTACCCTGCTCCTGTAACCTGCTCCTCTAACCTGCTCCTGTAACCTGCTCCTCTATCCTGCTCCTGTCACCTGTTCCACTATCCTGCTTCTGTAACCTGTTCCTCCAACCTGCTCCTCTAACCTTCTCCTGTAACCTGCTCCTGTAACCTGCTCCTCTACCCTGCTCCTGTAACCTGCTCCTGTAACCTGCTCCTCTATCCTGCTCCTCTAACCTGCTCCTGTAACTTGTTCTTGTGGTGTGTTAGATCCGAGGAGGGAAGCTGATGATCTCCAACAGCAGGAAGAGCGACGCGGGCATGTACATCTGTGTGGCCACCAACATGGTGGGCGAGAGGGACAGCGAGACGGCACAGGTCACTGTGTTTGGTAAGGATGTGATTTTAGACTCGTGAGGCCTACACTTCACTCACTTCTTAAAGCTGCAGTATGGAACTTTTCTGGTAAAGCATCTGTCACCTGCTTTTCTCCATGAAGATTGCTTTGCCTGGAATGTTCCACAGTGTGGCATTCAACTTATCAATGCAATTATTCAATTACAGGTGTTTTTACTGGTAAAGAAATACCTTGAAAACCAAGACAAGCATGTGGCAGACACTCCCCCAGAAAGTTACATAGTGCACCTTTAAAATATGTACATTGTTTTTATTTTGTATTTCAGACACTAGCTCACTATGAAATGATAAAGGATGGACCTGATTAGGTATTGCACCATTTCAAGCGTTTTAAAATCTGTACTAAACAAAGACTAAATCCCAAGACAATGCTAATTTTAGAAAATGTCTGAATGGTAGTCTCCGTATCTTCCAGTATCTACACTACACACTGTAATGTAGCCTAATAGTTACACTACATTATACCGTGTTTTTTCCCTTGGCAGAGCGCCCCACCTTCCTGAAGAGGCCCATAAACCAGGTGGTGCTGGAGGAGGAGTCTGTGGAGTTCAGGTGCCTGGTCCAGGGAGACCCTCAGCCCAACGTGAGGTGGAGGAAGGACGATGTGGACGTGCCCCGCGGGAGGTAAGGCCAGAGAATACTCACAGGACTAGTGTTTGAACAGACTACGGTGCGAACAGACTAATGTGTGGTGACACTGCTGTGTGGGCAGACTAGAATGTGGACAGACTAGAGTGTGGACAGACCAGAGTGTGGACAGACTAGAGTGTGGACAGACTGTACAGATATGATGTGACGGAACAGATAAAACCTGCACAGTTCTGGTATTTGTGCCTCATGTTTTGATAAAAGATAACACAGCGGATACAGTTGTCATCTTTTTTGTTCTGGATTTCTGACATCTCCCGTTTCCATTTGTGCTGTGTTCAAAAGAGTGAATTATTTTGAACTCAAATCATTCTTTTTGTTCTGATCTCGGTTAATACAAATCAAAGAGGGTTCTGTGACTGGCAGCAGAATGGTTCCCACACACGCTTTTGTCTCCACTTTGAAAAACTGGGAAAAAGTGACTGGGACTAAACGCTCAAATGACAGCAGCACAAAGATATAATTTGTAAAGATTATTCCATGTAAAAGTAGGCTGTGCTATTCACTTTATGTTTTCACATTTTATAATAAGATGGCAAAAAGGAGTGGTGTAGTGGGTTAAACTTTGGCCTTAGAACTAGAGGGTTGCTGGTTAAATAAGCTCCTGGGTCCCTTGCCAAGTCTCTTTATCACCATTGCCTATATTCCACTGTGTAATTTTGGCTGGTTGTGAAAGGAAGGGCATCTGACATAAAAAAAAAAAACAAAACAAAAACTTGTTTAGATAAATAAGGCTTGTCTTTTGTCCTCATTTGACCTTGTGTAGGTTTAACACGCAGAAGGATCAGACACCAGAGATGCTTTCATGTGCAGAGGTGACACTGTCCTGGTTATGGAGATGAGCTGTTCACAGACAGAGTGAGACCTCTGTGTCTTTGCTACATCAAAGATCTTTGGTCTCTATACAGATAAATGAGCCCCCCTCCCCTTGGGCAGAGAGCAGCACAGAAGTGATAAACTGTGTGGATTTGGGACAAAAGAGGAGGTACACTGTTCTATACCCTAAACGCACCAATCAGCCCTCAGCACCTGTCAAGGGCACAAAGCAACCCAATGTCTCCCTGAAAGCCCAAACACGGCCGAGCAAGAGCAACACATGAACAAGAGCAAACCCAGACTTTTGGATATAAGCTACTGTCCTTAAAGAAGTCATATTATACTTGTATCTATGAAAAAAAAAACTGCAGAAAACTGCAGTGCCCAAAAAGATCTGACATGTTATATATACAGTTGAAACCAGAAGTTTACATACACTATATAAAAAGACACATAGGCTTTTTTTCCTCACTGTCTGACATGAAATCAGACTAAACTTTTCCTGTTTTAGGTCAATTAGGATAAACAAAATTATTTCTATTTGCTAAATGCTAGAATAGTGAGAGAGACTTTATTAGACAATTTTTCATGACTTTCTTCAAAGTCAGATGTTTAAATACATTTAGTATCTGGTACCATTACCTTTAAACTGTATGGCTTGGGTCAAACATTTTCGATATCCTTCCACAAGCTTCTCACAATAGTTGGCAGGAATTTTGGCCCATTCCTCCAGAAAAAACTGGTGTAACTGAGTCAAGTTTGTAGTAGGAGCTGTCCTCAGTCTCAATCCTATTGAGATCAGGACTTTGTGATGGCCACTCCAAAACATTGACTTTGTTATCCTTAAGCCACTTTGTAACCAGTTTGGCAGTATGCTTCAGGTCACTGTCTATTTGGAAGACCCATTTCCGCCCAAGCTTTAACTTCCTGGCTGATGTATTGAGATGCTGCTTCAGTATTTCCACATAATGTTCTTTCCTCATGATGTCATCTATTTTGTGAAATGCACCAGTCCCTCCAGCAGCAAAACAACCACAGCATGATGCTGCCACCCCCGTATTTCACACTTGGGATGGTGTTCCCCACCCCATTTTTCCTCCAAACGCAACAATGCTCATCAGACCACAGGACATGTCTCCAAAAATTAAGATCTTTGTCCCTGTGCATTTGCAAACTGTAATCTGGCTTTTTTATGTTTCTTTTGGAGTAATGGCTTCTTCCTGCAGAGTGGTCTTTCAGCCCATGTCAGTACAGTACTCGTTTCACCGTGGATAATAACACACTCTTACTAGCTTCAGCAACATTTTCACAAGGTCTTTTGCTTTTGTTCTTGGGTTGATCTGCACATTTTGGACCAAAACTGGAACAGAGAACCCGTCTCCTTCCTGAGCGGTATGATGGCTGGACATTCCCATGGTGTTTATACTTGTGTATAATTGTTTGAACAGATGAACGTTGCACCTTCAGGCATTTGGGAATTGCACCAAGGATGAACCAGACTTGTGCAAGTCCACATTTCTCTTCCTGATATCTTGGCTGATTTCTTTTGACTTTCCCATGATGTTACACAAAGAAGCAGTGTGTTTCAGGTGCCTTCAAACACATCCGCAGGTGTGTCTCTTATTAACTCAAATGTTGTCAATAAACCAGAAGCTTCCAAAGACATGACATCATCATCTGGGTTTTCCCAAATTCTTTAAAGGCATAGTAATCTTACTGTATGTAAACTTCTGACTTTGAAGAAAGTCATGAAACATTGTCTAAAATAATCCTTCTGTCATTATTTTTGCATTTAGCAAATAGAAATAATTTTGGTAATCCTACCTGACCTAAAACAGGAAAAGTTTAATCTGATTTCATGTCAGACAGTGAGAAAAAAGCATATGTCTTTTTATATAGTGTATGTAAACTTCTGGTTTCAACTGTTTTTTTTTATGGGGCGGTGCGGTCTATGTGCTGGACAGAGTGTTATATGTATGTTTTCTATAGGGGCGGGCGGTCTATGTGCTGGGCAGAGTGTGTTATATGCATGTTTTCTATGAAGCGGTGCGGTCTATGTGCTGGACAGAGTGTTATATGTATGTTTTCTATAGGGGCGGGCGGTCTATGTGCTGGGCAGAGTGTGTTATATGCATGTTTTCTATGAAGCGGTGCGGTCTATGTGCTGGACAGAGTTGTTAGTGGCAACTGACACCTCTGATCTGCTGACCCTCCATTTTGTGTGATTTCTCGGCCCCTGGACTCAGCACAAACCCTTCTCCTGTCTCCGTTAGTGAAGTGGACCAGTGATGCATGGGCTTGGGTGAGCGTGCACGGGACAAGGGGCGTGCACGTATGTTTATGCACGTGGAGGGTCAGTGCAGTGTGAATACTGGAGTAGGGATAGAAGGTTGATTTTTATCTTTTTTAAATATTTTTCGATGAATATTTTTAAATGCTTATTACCTCATGTGTCTTGTTTCTGTGTCACTGTAGAGTAAGGGATGATTTTCTATATTTGCCAAAGTAAAACGTGTTCTGTAGTAGTGGTTCTGTAGTAGTCCTTGGCTCCTTTTGGATTTAGAAAATACTCTGTTTGCTTCGTGCTGCACTAGTGAAGCTGGGGATTTGTAAGTGAATATACAGCAAAGGCACACACTGAAAAAATGAAACGTTGACCCTGTTTAAAGGTGCACTTTTCTGAAGAAGGAACACCACCTGTTTCTCTACATGGAGTTATTGTTTTGCCTAGAATGTTCCACAGTATGGCATTGAACTTATAATATAATAAAAAATTTCAACAACAAAATTCACAACAGGATTCAAACATTTTAAACCAGACGTATTCTGCAGACTGGATTTTTCAGAACTTTTAACCATGTTCTAGTCGTTTCTTCTCATTGAGCATCTGAAGTTGTATTTGGAGTGATTCATGTTTGAGTAATATTTAATCTTTTTTGCCGATCTACCCTCGTTTTCACCTCCGCCGGTACACACTTCCTTCTCCAGTTTGACTTTCTTAATGGTCCTAAATACGTCTTACTTTAGTCCTAGTTTGTACCTGGTGATCTGGATTTGGACCAGGTTTAGGCTTGTTTTAGTCCTGGTTTAGTTCTGGTTTAGTCCTCACATTCACATTAAATAAACATTTAAAACAATAATCAAATCAAGTCCTGTTTTTGCAGTCTATGAGTGGGATTTACTGCAGACTAAAACACGCACAAACATAAAGTGATGTCATAATTGCAAGACGGGGTTACACAATGGCTGTAAAATGAATAGATGTAATGTGCCTTCAGAATGACTCATGTTTGGTCTAAATGGTGTTATGTGTGGTGGAGGATATGGTAATGTCCTGCTACACACTGCAGTGTAAACAACCATGTCAGATTTGATGTCTTCACTCACATTACTGCAGTACTTCACATATTTTTCATTTACTCCTGACAATTATGGTGGTGGTAAACAACTCCTCTTCTTCTAGTTAATGTAGTTTGAAGGACAGAATATTAAAGAGGGGGTATTATAGAGAATACATTTTTGGAGCTTTCCACCATGTTATAATGTTCCCTCATCAAAAACATGCCATGACGTTTTAGATGTCATCCATGTATGTTTGAGTAATTTAGCGATCTCTCTCGGGCCCTATTCGAACCGTCCTTATGTTCAACTGTAAGATTCTGTGCAAGGCTCCACCCACAAGCTTACGTCACCCATGCTCCCACACGACAATTCTCCATAAATATACAAAAGCATGACACAAAACTGTACATAGCAACTTCACAAACGTGATGTGATGTGCAGTAGTTTCATTAGTGGGATGCAGCTGATTGTGTTGTGATAGCGCTCTGAAGGGGGAGTGACTTAGTTCGGGGAGCAAAGAGAGAGGAGACTCAGACCGTCAAAAACAAAAGTGAAACTTATCTTAATACATTGTTTTTGGTTAATAGAACATTTTCAATACAATAAAAGGTAACATGGTGATCTAAATATGTTACGTGTTATAGTTGATACCCCATCAAAGTAAAATGCCCCCTTTTTAAATAATGCACAATGTCTAGCATTTTCAAAGGATAGACAAAAAATTAGCCAAACTAAATCATACCTGAAAGAGCTGCATCATTTTATATTGTCAACATAAAGCTTCCTCACACATGTATGATTCTTACTGGTTTATTTTCTCTTGTTGCTTTTGAATATTTATAAAACTTTAACTTTTTGTATGCTTCAGGTTGATTTTGAATTTAACTTTTTCTATCACTTAATGTTTGTCCATGACGAATACTTGCACAAACTGCATATCAACAAATACAATCATGTTCTTGTTTCACAGGTATGAGATAAAGTACGACAAAGATGACTACGTTTTAAGGATAAAGAGGACCTCGATCGGGGACGAGGGCGTGTTCAGCTGTGTGGCCGAGAACCGCGTGGGGAAGCTGGAGGCATCGGCTACTCTCACTGTCAGAGGTTAGAGATGTCATATACTCATATACATCATACATACATCACATACCAGTCAAAAGTTTGGACATGGCCTCTCATTCAGTGTTTTTTTTCTTTATTTTAACTACTTTCTGCATTTTATATACATACACAAGATATCAAATATATGAAGCAAGATATATGGAATTATGTAGTAAAGAGAAAAAAGTTAAATAACTCTACTAAATAATCTTTCCTACATAATTCCATATATCTTGTTATATATTTGATGTCTTCTGTGAGGATGAGAGGGCGTGTCCAAACTTTTGACTGGTCTTCTATGTGTCTTTATGTTTATCTAAAGGCCCATTCACACATGCAGCCTGACCCGGGAATTTACCTGCATTTTACCAGAGCAGAGTCATGTGTGAACGAAGCCAGAACTGATCTCCCTGCATTTTCCCTGTAAATGACCAGAAACATGCAGGGAAAGCTCATGCATGAATAAAGCCAGAAAATTTTCACTACTCCCCTTGGTTACGAGCTTGTTTTCCTCGGTTACAAGCTTGGTTTCCATAGTTACGAGCTTGTTTTCCAGGTTACGCTGTGGGGTTAAGTTCCGTTCTAATTCAGTTTAAATGATGCAGCAGAGCGTTGCTGTGTGAGAGTACAGAGGGTCAAATGCAGTTTACAGGGATCCCTGTGTGAATGGGACTTAATAGCTCACGTGTGTTATATCTATGTTCATTTGTGTGTTAGCATGTTTGTCGTATTCACCACTGCACCTGAACACGTCACTACTTAGGTTAGATTTATAATGTGAAGAAAAGGTTCAGAATGTGCCTTACATCACAAAAACAAAACAAAATACAGAAACATTTGCACAATGTGTTTTGCAGACATTTAAAGGAACTGTATGAAACATTTACATTTTAGATTTCAAAGACTTATCGGTGTCTCTAAATATGAGGTAAACAGATCAAATATAACTTTTACTGATAACAATTGTAATGCTGATTAATTATGAATTACAAAAGCATTGGACATATATACAGTCTATGTTATACTCATAGACTGTATATATAATGGACATAGCTAACCTGCTAGCCGGCGCATTCCAAATAGGAAGTGATCATGGGCGAGCTTCCGGCTCCATCAAATCAGCTCCAACTGTGGCCCCTCTCTCTTTAACTGCTGCTGTCAGACTCGTCATTTTGGTCTTAAAACGTTCGTATTAACCCGCTCTACATGATCCTGGTGTTTTATTTCGCTATTTTGTCCATGAACCAAGATATGCACATAACATAATAACATAATAACAGACAAATCAGGCGCCTTCTTTCCCCAAGGTTGCTCCTGCTAGCGTTAGCAACAGGTTTGATTGACAGCGTTGCTAAGTGCCCGCTCCCTGCTAGACTAATGGTGCAGGTGGGAAGGGGCGTTACCTTCAACAGCCTGGCTCCAGATTGGCTCTTTGGTTGCTAAGTTCGATGAGCTTCATTTTACTGGAGCTGAACGCTATGGGTGACATGACACTCACTTAGTCCACTTCTTTATAGTCTATGGTTATAATTTAGCATTTTGGTTCAAGAGGATTAACCAATCAGAAAGCAGAATGAGCCTCACATGAGTCCCTCATTCAGTACTCAGTATTAATGCAAAAATCCAGTAGTTTTAAACATAAAAATGCCTCTCTCTGATCTGAATGGTCACTACCTAACCCCCAGCACCTACAGCCAATCATGAATCAGTGCTAGTGCAGCCTCTGCAGCTCAGTGAGTGAATTCTGGAGGTTCTTTCACATGAGACCTGTCCATATACTGAGAATGAGACACACTTGTATGTGTCACTATCTGCAGGTTAAGGCTCTGGACACAGGCTGAGTTGTGAGCATAGTACTTTTTTTAAAAACAGTAAGAGTGCAGGTTACATACAGTTCCTTTAATATTACAATCTTTTTTTGCACAATACTGTTTTGTTCCATGGATCACATAAAAAGTTCATTTAATTGGCACCAACTTGACACATACCAATGTAGATAGTTATGTCTATGAATCTAATCTGTCTGCAATCCATTTATTTATTTATTTACAATCACAAATCCATGTTCCCCATTGGTCCACAGAAGCCCCGCCCCTCCCCCCTTCTGCACGCGCTCAGTCAGCAAAGCCATTTCACAGCCTACTGGTGCAGACAGGCGACAGCACACCTGCGCTCGCGGGGTTAATAAAAACATTTAAAACATCATTTCACTTCTTTTCAACACAGTTATCCCCATTAAACCGGAGTGTTTGTGGTCTCTGTGGAGCGGTGACACGGTGCATGGGTCATGGGAGGGCATCGGGCTTGTTTTTTACAGAGTAGGATTGGGACATGGGTTTGAAAGAGTGAAACAAAGTGATATGTTTGAATGTAGTGAAAGAGACATTGGGCAAATAGACATAATATGGAAAAGCCCATTGAACAAAACTTCCATAATGACTGCCTTAAATCATCAAAATAAAATAAAATAAAAACAAAAACATAAGGATTTTGTTTTACATAATGCAACATTCTAGACTCCTTGTAGTTTAACCTGAGCTGGAGGTCAGAGGTCAGAATCCTCAGGTGGCGTCTCCTGTGTAACTGTCAGATGCAGATGTGTTGACCTGGTTCATGGTTAATATGTCTGTAATTACTGGGCCTATCCACATGAAACTAAAACTTTACATAGGAGTAATTAGACAAAGTTACATGTGTTAGGCCTCTTCCCTCCAACGGAAATTACAATGAAGTGAATCCTAGTTAGTTTGCAACAATAGTAATAGTTGAAATCTGATGCTAACATTGCCTAGCTTGCTAACAGCGCAGCAATGCTACTTGTGAGTTTGTGATTGATAAAACGCTCATAATAATAAAAACATAATAACACAACAGTGGCTCAGTTGGTAGAGTGTTTGCCCACTGATCTGAAGTTTGGCAGTTCAAATCCTGTTCTCGACATAAACATCATTGGTTGAGTGGTCAGATCCACTGACCCACAGGTTGGTGGTGCGATTCCAGGTCCCACAGATGAATACTGCCGTTGTGTTCTTGGGCAAGACACTTAATCCACCTCATCCCCAGTGTCTGCGAACACTGGTGTATGAATGTGTGTGTGAATGGGTGAGTGGTTCCTTGATGTAAAGCGCTCTGAGCCTTGAAGGTGGAAAAGCGCTGTATAAAAATGTGACTGTTTACCATAATTTGAGTGTTGCATATGAATTGTATGTTGATTTTATGGAAACACTGTCCCAAACCTCAGCCTAAAACAAGATAAACAGGTATGGATTTCAGAATTATGAAAAATCAAGACCGTTGCCATAGCAATTGACAATTTAATACAGACAATCCTTTGAATGGTGAAAAGTCCTCAAATTGTCTCCCATAGCTCCAGGCATGATGTATGCCTTGAGTTATAGGTGAGTTACAGGTTTTGAGACATTTTGAGGACTTGGTGTATTACTTGGTGTATGTACTTTTCCAATAAAAGCCTGGCACACGCAACAGTGTAACAAATGAACATAAAGAAAAAACACCTCTTTTCCCACATATTTATGGACCTGGCTCTCCACTTTCACTTTAAGGCCAGACACTGCAGGTGAACAGGACAAAATCTTACATTTAGAAAGATCAGTTTTACTCACATAAATGTAAGAACAAAATTACAAGTTTCAGTGCAGAGTGGACAGTTTTTGTTGTTGTTTTGTTGTTTCCACTTAAAAGCCTGTATGTTTAAAGACCAAACTGACAAAGAGTTTTGCCTGTAGAGTCTGTCCTTACACACTTTCTCTCTCTCCTTCTCATTCACTCTGCTTCTCTTTTGTTCATGTGAATCTTAATTTGATTTTTTTTTTGTTTTTTATGTTTTGTCTGTCCATCACCTGTCTGTCCATGTGTCCAGCTCGGCCTGTGGGTAAGTACCATCATCTGCTGGCTCATATGCATGCTCTCTCTCTCTCCATCCCTCCTTCTCTCTCTCTCCATCCCTCCTTCTCTCTCTCTCTATCCCTCCCTCTCTCTCTCCAACCCTCCTTCGCACTCTCTCTACATCCCTCCTTCTCTCTCTCTCCAACCCTCCTTCTCTCTCTCTCTCCATCCCTTCCTCTCTCTCTCATCCCTCCCTCTCTTCATCCCTCCCTCTCTCTCTCCATCCCTCCTTCTCTCTCTGCATTCCTCCTTCTCTCTCTCTCCATCCCTCCTTCTCTCTTTCTCCATCCCTCCTTCTCTCTTTCTCCATCCTTCCTTCTCTCTCTTCATTCCTCTTGTCTCTCTCCCTTCTCCCTCCCTTTGTCTCTCTCCCCCGGTGCCATCTCTCTACCCCGTCCCTCTCTTCTGTCCTACCCCCTCCCTCTATTTCTTTCTCTCCCCATACCTCTGTTTCTCTCTCCCCCCATCTTTCTCTTTTTCTCTCTGTCTGTCCCACATCTCTACCCCATCCCCCTCTCTCCTCTCCTCCTCCTTTCTATCTTCTCTCACTTTTCCCTCTCTCTCCCCCTCTTATCCACTGCCCTCTTCTCTTCACTCCCTCTCTTCTCTTCTCTTCTTCATCATGCTTGTTATGCCTGTGCCTTACTAGCGCAGCTGCTATGTCCCTGTATATACGTCCTTATGCATATTACCTTATGTTGTATATATTGTATTGTGTTGTATTGAAAATGAAAGTCTCTTGTCTTCAGTCTGTTGTTTGAACCAAAACAACGATGTACAGAGAGACATCCCAGAATAATCCTGCACGTTTGCTTTGCCTGGGAACAGACATGAAAAAAAAAAAAAAAAATTATATGTTTTTCAAGAAGCAGTATCCATAGCAACGTTCATGAGCATATGAATCACAGGTCCATTTAAAGGCACAATGTGGAATTTTTCTATTGAAGGGTAAACCACCTGCTTGTGTTTATGAAGATGTTATTATTGTTGTGAAGTTTTTTCTTTTATTTTCACAAAAGTTATTTTTTAACGTGTGGACTCAAATTATTTCTGTAGGGCTGGAAATCTATTTTTATATCGATAGCTAAAGGCTAATAGACTCTAGTGATGATGAAGAGGAGGAGATGGAGAGGCTGAGGAGGCTGGCAGGTGACGCTTGCTAAAATTTGTAATAGCGATTTATTCTTGATTATGAAACATTAGACATGATGTCAAGTTGTTTATGGTGTTTTGGTTCAAGGCGATTATCCAATCAGAAAGCAGAATGGTCCTCACATGACTCTCTCATTTGGGTTGCCAGTTCCAGTGCTGAAATCCAGTTGGTTTAAACCTAAAATGCCTCTCTCTGATCTGAATGGTCACTACCGGAACACCAGCACCTGCAGCCAATCATGAATCAGTGCTAGTGCAGCCTCTGTGATTTCTGTATCAATACTTATTCAGATTACTTTCCAATTTTAGTATCGATTAGTATCTGGGTATCAATTCTTGAAGGTGATTGGTTGACAGGCCAAAGTAGTAAGCTGTGATTGGTTGACAGAGAGAGATGTCAAAAGAAAGGAACATAGAGTAAATACATTCTTCCTGCTTGAGTCGAACATGTAACAGGCAAAAACGACATCCAAAACTTCTATTGCAAAAAAATACTCCAAAGATGTTTTTTTAGCATCACCATTTTGACAGCAGGGCAGCGCACTTGCCAAAACACGGTCGCTACGGTTACAACTGTCAGCCCTGTCAGATTTGGGGAGGAAATTACCCATATTGCCCAACACTGCCGTAGGAGGGAACAGCAGAAGACTAGTGAATAAAATCTGATTGATGGAGATTTAAGAACACGGAGGAGCAGAGAGGAGCTGTCCATTTGCACCTCACATTCTGCACGCTCTAATAGCCCACCTCCTCCTATGAATGATGCATGATGAATGTGTGCACAGGACAGGAGCGCACCTGTCAGACAGGAGCAAAACAAGGTGCTACTGCCAGACAGGAGAAAGAGGAGAGAGGAGGGGGATGAGGAGAGAGGAGGAGAGAGGAGGAGAAGGTGAGAGAGGAGGAGAGAGGAAGAGAAAGGAGGAGAGATGAGGAGAGAGGAGGAGAGAGGCGTAGAGACGAGGAGAGTAAGAGGAGAGAGGAGGAGAGATAAGGAGAGAGGAGGAGAGAAGCGTGGAGACGAGGAGAGTAAGAGGAGAGAGGAGGAGGGATAAGGAGAGAGGAGGAGAGGAGGCGAGATGAGTAAAGGAGGAGAGATGAGGAGAGAGGAGGAGAGTGGAGGAGAGATGAGGAGAGAGGAGGAGAGATGATGAGTGATGAGGAGAGATGAGGAGAGAGGAGGAGGAGGGATGATGAGTGATAAGGAGAGAGGAGGAGAGATGAAGAGGGATGAGGAGAGAGGAGGAGCGATGAGGAGAGAGGAGGCGAGATGAGGAGGGATGAGGAGAGAAGAAGAGAGATGAGGAGACAGGCGCAGAGATGAGGAGACAGGAGGAGAGATGAGGAGGGATGAAGAGCCATAAGTAGAGATGAAGAGAGAGATGAGAGGTTTTTGCTAGAAATACCATTCTGACTGACCTGTAACTTGGATATACAAAAACATGATACAAAACTGTACACAGCAACTTGACAAACCTGATGTGATGTGCAGTAGTTTCATTAGTGGGGTGCACTGATTGTGTTGTGATAGTGCTCTGAAGGGGGAGTGACTTAGCGCAGAGAGCAAAGGGAGGAGGAATATAGAAATTTCAAAACAATAAAAGGTAACTTGGTGATCTAAATAGTTATGTGTTAGCAGTAAATACCCCATCAAAGTAAAATACCCCCTCTATACAGCTCTAGGGATAAGGGTAGGATTTCCAATTCCAAGATACACTGACAAAACATTACATAATTTAATATTTCTGTCCTCACATGTAAAAATAGAAATCTAATATCTTGGCTGGTCTTTCTATAAATCGTCAGCACATAAGAAGCACTACAGAAACTCTTATGATAGAACTATACCACTCTCTCCCCCCTCTCTCCATCCTTGTGCCAAGGCTGATTTAAGAGCCCGTCTCCCACTCCAACGCTGTGGGAGAAATCCAGAGCTCCACAAGGCCGTAAATCTGGAGCCATCTGCCCCTCTCCCCGCTGTGGATCTTTGTCAAACACACACCTCCATCACGGCCAGACGCGGGATTACGAGCAGGAGCAGAGCCAAAATGGCCGCCGCGCCACTTCACACTAGTGTTGTCATGATACTAACATTTCAGACTCGATACTAAGGAATAGACTCGATACTCGATCCAGATTCCAATACCATGATGATAATAAAAATCTCTTTATTTAAACAATAGATTGTCATTTTCAATATTAAAGGGTATTTTATTTCTGTGGGGTATTAACTGTAACACATAACATACTTAGATCACCATGTCAGCAGGGTTGGTCCATAGTGGTCCATGGGCGTATACCAGTCTATGTGGTCTTATACTTTTTTCTGATACAGCTCAAGATCATTCTAAAGGTATTCACAGAGAAATCCGAGAGCAACAACCAAATTCAAGTCATCTTTGCCCCTAAACCTGTCAGACTTGTCCTGTCCCAGTCTACAGCAGCTCAAAGAACTGAATATGTGTGAACGGGGCTACGAGACATTCAGGGGGGTATAGTAATTTAGCATTAACACTAAAGCTATAATTGCTAATAAAAACGGCTATCATACATATAACAACACTTTTGGAAGACATAGATAAGCAACATCTGATTTATGTTAAAGGAGCTGCCTTAAAAACATGAAAAACAGAACCAGTTCATTTTAAACAGTTTGCAGTGGTCCAAAGTTATTCCTCATTTACCTTATGCATTCAGAACATCCTAATTATTCACCACAATGAGTTTATAAGTGCTTTTCACAACTCTCAGAGAGCAACAACAACTAGCATGCTAACCATGCATTTCCTGCTTCTCAGAAAATAAAACACTTGTAATTAGAAGCAGACACAGTGGACTTACTTTGACCTCAAGAGCTGCTTATGCAATATATCTGTACTGGGGCACATTTTACTCAAATCCATGGCAAACTAGCCCTTTAAATATTTGATTTTCAGACATGAGGAACTGTGTTACTCACAAGTTATTTGCTCTCCACAGCACAAAAAACACACTTACGATACTTTTTACTTTCACTTTAACATAGTAAACCAAAACACTGTGTTAGTCAGTGGTGCAGGGACTGTAGTTTGTCATCACTGCTGATCTAAAAAGAGTGAATACACGTCCCCACACATGTCTAATAATTTCCCGGCTGTTTCTTACCACGTGCAGTTGAACGCCTCTCCAATCTGCATTTAATGTAAATCGGACTGTGCCGTTACATGCAGCAGGTATCCAAATACGTGCAGACTTCTCCAGATGTGTTATTGGGGTCTTTGAAATTCGATTCATGGCTCCTCAATCATAGTTCCCGGATTTACATGCATTTTGATAAATCGTTTTAAATTGGACTAGGACAGTGATCTGGTTTTCTTGGCGTGCATGTAAACGCAGTGAGTGCCATGACGTCCAGACGCTGGATTACAAACAGGAGCAGAGCCAAAATGGACGCCCTCCCTCCCAGCTGCCTCGTCTGGGCTGAGACTAGTGAGGGAGCCAGCACTGACAACAACGTGACAGTTACAATTGATAAAAAGTGTGCTCAGTTTGTTTTATCTTTTATTTCATCCAAGAATGTGTCATGGTGTTTTTCTCTAGGTTCTCATCGTTGCAGCCCCAGTACTCACCAGCTTTAGTTCTACTGGGTCTGTCCTTGTTCACACACACCACTGATGTAGTTTTTGGCCTAGACTCTTAAAGAAGACATGTTGTGCCTGTGTCTGCTCTATAGTTATAATTTATGGATCAATATGTTATAATTTGGACATTTTAAATCACAATATTAATATAAAACAGCTTATTAACAAAACAAGTCCACTGATTTCCACATTAGAAAACTGTGGTGCCCAATGGGAGCTGATGTCGCCGTAAACGCCATCACAACAAAGTGGCGCATGCTGTCGGCGCCCCCTATGGATAGCTATAGAAAATAAGTGATTGCTCAAACATCACAGATCACTTCAAATACAACTTCGAGAGGGTAAATTAGAAGGAAATAACAACTGATTTTAAAATAGCTTGATAAAAGGTCCAATTAAGTGACTATGTTCTGAAAATGTTCGGAAAAGTTTGATAAATGATATACTGCAAAAGAAAATGTAATTCTGTCAATAATTTACAGACACAAACATGACATTTCTGTCCCCTCAGATGAGCAGAGTGAAGGGCTTTGCTCATTGTTTCTGCAAAATCTACAATACTTTTCAATCCGTCAGCCATATTTGTTTTGGACGGACCACGCGTGTGCCTGATTTGCTAATACACCTGTCGATCATCTGAACTCAGGAAGTTTCACCGGTGACCAGGCTCATATCTCTGTAAAGTACTAGAGAAGTGTGTGTTCTGGATCCCAGGCAGATGCATTACACCTGTTAGTCCGAGTGTTTAGGATGATGCTAAGTGTGTTTTGCTAGACCCTCCTCTGCATTGTGTCTCAGCTGTGGTCGTTCTCTCTCTGTGCATTAGCTTCATGTTTGCTCCATATCTGATCCAACATGGCGTCGGTCAACAGTACTACACAGATTGCATTGATAGGCATAGAGTAAATAAGGAGAGGTCAGAGGTCAGAGAGTGAACCAGCAAAGGTGAAAGGTCAGACGTGGCCCAATTTGGCCTTTTATAGCTTGTGATAATGGTATTGGGAGTCGAGAGATGAGTCCATGAGGATGAATGCATTAAAACCTAACTTGTATTTACTGTTCATTCACCTGGTTGTGTTAAAGGCGCAGTACCTGATTTTTACCATCTTAAATGTGAAAAACAGAACTAGTTCATTTTAAACAGTTTGTAGTGGTCCAAAGTTATTCCTCACTTCCTGATGGAAATAGCACACAGCGATCTCATTTCTATGTTCTTTTATCAAGTATTTGTATCAATAATCATGGCTATAGTTTTGTATATTAGTAAAACCCATGAATGTTAAAGGCGCTGTACATGATTTTTGTCCATGTATTTGAGCAAAATGTGTCTTGCCTCACTACAAATATACTGTATAAGCAGCTCTTGAGGTCAAAATAAGTCAGCTGTGTGTATCTAATTATTAAGCGTTTTATTGTCTGAGTATAAGGAAGTGTGCGATTAGCATGCTACTTGTTGTTAGCATTACCGTGACACCAGCCCACTCCACTCTGGGATCTCGAGAGTTGTGAAAAACGCTTATAAATTCACCACGGTGAATAATTAGGATGCTCAGAATGCATAAGGGAAGTGAGGAATCATTTTGGATTTCTCCAAACTGTTTAAAATGAACTAGTTCTGTGCAATAACTTTAAAATCATTTTCAAAACCTTCATAAACATTTAAATCACTCTCTTGTATGAAATGTATTTGGTGTGTATGTGGGCGGGGCATGTGTCAGTTTTTGTGAATGCCACTGTGATGTCATTCATCCGGCCCCTCCCACCTGGATGAATGGCTACCTGGTTACCACCTGGTGATGGTCCCTCTGGTGTCCTCAATGTCCAGATGGAGACACATTGACAACGTGTCATTTCTCTAAAAAATGTCTCTTCAAATCTACTCTTTGAATCCAATAGTTTGAGTCGTGTCCACAGACAAGAGGAGCATAAGGGATTCGAGAACATGAACATAATAATCATTGTGACACCCAAGAGATTTACAATTAGTTTCAAAATCAAGTTTCAGTTTGCAGTGCAGATTTTAAACCCGTCCAAAAGCTTCAATATTTGAGAGAAAACTGAACTGTGAACTGCTAAACTAAAACAAGAATCCTATGCATTTCAGAACATGTTTGTGGAGGTCTGAACTACAGGGTCAGCATTTATTGTTTTTTGCAAATTAGCTCTGCAATTGTTTATTACTATGACAATGTTCCTAATTTCCCATCATTCTGAAACCCATGGATAGACAATTCCAACTTTCTCTCTTCTGTGGCCAAACTAAAACTAGAGGATTCTGGGAGTTTAGACTTTGAAGATATGCTTTTGAGGAATGAGAATTGTCCATATGTTGGGCTGCATGGAGGCTCTGTCTAGTGCCCCCTGGTGTTGTCTTGTGGTACTGCTGCCTATGTCTGCCTGTATACCTGGTTCTTTGGTCTCTTCACTGGTCTAACCTTCTCTTACCCCCTCCTTGTTCTAACCTCCTCTCCCCCTCTCCCTCTGCCTCTCACTGGTCTAACCGTCTCCCCCTCTCCCTCTCCAGCTGCCCCCCAGTTTGTGGTCCGTCCCCGGGACCAGATCGTTGCTCAGGGACGTACTGCCACCTTCCCCTGTGAGACCAAAGGGAACCCCCAGCCCGCCGTCTTCTGGCAGAAGGAAGGCAGCCAGGTAAGACATCTTATTTTACTGGATGTTTTCGTATCTGAAAGGGCCCATATTATATTATTGTAATCTATGTTATATAATGATGTTTCCTCATCACAAACAGACCTGGAGTTGTGTTTTGTTTCATTCACATGACCTTGTGATGTCATGTAGTAATACAGGAAGTTCTCCATGGTGTTTAAACTTCATACACCTTCACTAGAATCATTTGGGTAATTTCATCCCCGGAATTGCCCATCTCTACTGAACAAAAGGTAAAAGGACAAAAGGACCTGTTAACTTGAAAACTACCACTTCATGACATCACAAGGTGGAACAGAGCATTTTGAGCTTTGGAGATGTAGATAGATTAATAATAAAGGATTACTCAAACGTGTCAAATGTGTGAATGAAACAAAACACAACTCCAGGTATGTTTTTGAGGAGGTAACAGCATGGAGCATTATAACATGGCTTAAAGCTCACAAGAGTTTTAGTTTTGTGTAATATGGGACCTTTAAAACAGACATGTTTAGCTTTTTTTTCTTGTACTTTGTAATAAACTATAACTATATGAGTATTTAACATTTTGTTCATTGTAAACCGCAGTATTGATCTAAAAAAACTTAAAAAAGAAACAGGTCCAGTGACTTCCTCTTCAAAACTGCAAAACTGTGAAAACCCAACTCTTCATAGTGACTTTTCCCCAGATCATACAGCAGAGTTTCATTCACTTGGTTTTATTGTTGAAAAGTGGCTACACAACTTTTTTAAATTATTATGTGTATGGCAATGAGTCTACTTCTTTTTTTTTCATTAAACAAATAATAAAAGTTAGGAAGTGGGTGGAGATGGTGGTAGGTGAAAACAGACATTTTCTTGGCATTCGATTTTCAAATGTCTCAACAGCTCTGTATAAAATGCATTTATAAGGGACTACTTGATAGACTGACTCAGTATCTCACTTGTTTGTTGAACTTTGATGTGGGAACATTTAATACAAACTCTCACGATTGCCTACGGCTAAAAAACAGATGCACCCACATGACAATTCTCTATAAATATACAGAAGCAGGATACAAAACAATACACTACAACTTCACAAACCTGATTTGATGTGCAGTAGTTTCATTAACAGAATGCCAAAACCAGAATTCCGTACCCACATTTGAGCTCCATTGAAAAACTTTTACTCTCCACATCACCCATTCATCGCTCCATGCACCTGCCCCCCGCAGCCGCACCCGCCCTGCCTGAACCTGTCTGAACCTGTGCCCCATCGAGATACGCTTCGACCCGGATCACCGCGCACATGTCGCCCGCGGACGCACAAAACACAGGATCCAACAGCTGTCGCAACACTTAGCTTAGCGCGTGACCTTTAGCATGCTAGCGGTGAGTCAGGAGGAATGCAGTGTTTAGATGGGGAGATGATAGCTGCTAAATGCCACTTATTGTTACCGCACATGAAAAGGTTTGGAGCAGGCTGCGACAGGTTTTATTTTCCTGTAAACAGATTGTGCAACGTCAGAGCGCTATTAAAGGTGAGCTAATGTTCCAAGCGTGTTTTTGTGCTAGCTAGGTCAAGGGCGAGGCGAACAGCAAAACTACGGGCTGTGAGTGGTAATGCAATTATCTTGGCTGGTATAAGGTGCAAAGATTCATATAAATACGAGGGAAAATGCTAAATCCATAATACAGACCTATTTTCGTTTTCTCAGCCTTTGAATGTGGGTCAAATGCAGAGATACAGTGAGCTGTTCCACTCATAATTCTAGACTGTAGGTGTGTTCATTGTGTTGAATTTTATAGATTTAGATTCATGAATTTAAAAGACCTGCTTTTTTACATTAAGCGCCCACCCCCTGCCAAACCAGCGGTGTGGGCGGGAAGGGGCGTTACCTTTAACAGCTTCACTCCAGACTGGCTCTTTGGTTGTTATGATACTCCCGGTCAGAATTCCAAATATGGAACTCAGCTCCAAATTGGCCCCTATAACTGCTCATTCCTCGATGAGCTTCATTTGACTGGAGCCGAACGCTGTGGGTGACGTCACACTCACTCAGTCCACTTCTTTATACAGGCTATGATTAAAATGTGATAAACAGAACTAGTTCATTTTAAACAGTTTACAGTGGTCCAAAGTTATTCCTCACTTACCTTATGCATTCTGAGCATTCTGATTATTCACCACAATGAGTTTATAAGCACTTTCAGAGACTAGAGCGCAGTTCAACCGTCACAGTAAAACAAAGATTAGGATAACAACGCACTTCCTGTTTCAACTTGTTGAAATCAAATTTGACTTTATAATTGGATGCTGATTGCGTTATAATTAAAATGTGAACATTTTTAAGATGCATAGGTAGCTGTTTCAAATCTCTATGCATCTGACTGACAGCACCTGTTGATCTGGTCTGAATTATTACATGAATAATTCAAATATTGTGCTTCCAGTTATGACTACATATTACAAAAAATATACTATGTGAAAAAGACATTTGGCAAAAATTTCATCTCATTTTATTGGCCAAAGCACAAGACAATAATTGAAGCTAATACTGAATAAAGCCCAGACGCCTTTGATGATCTGTATATCGTCACAGCGATTTGTCCTTGGTCTTAATAGCACCGTCTCCTCCGACTTTAAAAGCTGCATTGGTTTCATTTGTTTGAGTGAAAACATATTACCGTAATTAAACTCCGTAATTAAACCTCGGAATGGGTCCTTTTTGTCTGCGGCACTCTGGGATAATGGACATCTCCTCCGCCTGATACGTGTCGCCTGATATGTGTCGGCTAATTAGAAAAACAACATAATGCGCTACATTAAAGTCGTTAGCGCTAATCAAGCAGGGGCTAATGTATCTGCTCCCCGCGGGAACATTTGAGGGACAAAGTGAACAAAGACGAGAGGAAGCAGACCAAACATGTCCCTGTATGAAGCTATGTGATTCATGTGCGTGCTAGCATACATGAGCGACCACTGCTGATAGATTGTGTGGGTTATTGTGTTGTTACTATAGCTGCGCAATACTGAACTATTTAGCGCTATGCAATATGGCTGTTAAGAAATATTATTGCAATATTTTAATATATTTTTTGACTCAGAAATAATAAAACAGAAAAATACATACTTTAGTTTATTAGTGAAACTCAAAAAAAAAAAAAAGTAGTATTTGAATTAGTTATGAATTAGTTTAAAGGTGCTCTATGTAACGTTTTTTTGTGCAGAATGTTCCACAGTATGGCTTTAAACTTGCAGTAAATCAATATGGCTATTTTCACTGTTCAAAAATACCAGACCAAACATGTGTCATAGTGAGTGTTTTAGCACATACATGACCAGACCACTGCTGATAAATTGAGCCGTTTATGCTGCTGTTACTAAAGACATATTATAACAGCGTGTGGTTAATAAACAAAAGCAGCATGTCCACTGATGTACTGGATATCTGTGGGTTTCAGAGCGGTGAAAAATAGCAGTTCAAAACTAAATATATCTTTTGAATGGATAAAAGTGCTCAAAATCGCGCCTATAAACAGGAAAAAACCACAAGGACATTAAAATTTTGATCATATACAGATCTGAATTATGACTTCTTTAAACATTTCAGACTTTTTTTATTCATGTATTTCTCTGTTTCTCCATCCATCCACACACCCATCCATCTATCCATCTTACATGCAATTATGTCTCTCCCCTGGCATTATGAATTGGCACACTATACACTATAACTTGTTACAGTGTATAGTGTTCCACAATATTGCTTTAAATTTGCATTAATATGGCTATTTTCATCGCTCCAAAGTACCTCTAAAAACAGACGTTCTAGTCAAAGTCAAACCATGAATATTATTGTCAAGTTAAATAATTAGCATTTCATTATTATCTGAACCCTGTATTGCATTATTGCTTTTGTTTGTAGAAAGAAAAATGCCATATCCTGCTCCCTCCATGTTCTCAGCTGATCTCTGACCTCTGACCTCTCCTCCGCAGAACCTGCTCTTCCCAAACCAGCCTCCTCAGCCCCACAGCCGCTTCTCAGTGTCGCCCGGAGGAGACCTCACCATCTCCAGTGTCCAGCGCTCCGACGCGGGATACTACATCTGCCAGGCCCTCACTGTGGCTGGGTCGATCCTGGCCAAAGCTCAGCTGGAGGTCACAGACGGTGAGGAGGGCCCGGTCACTCTCTCTACAGGCTCTAACATGATTCAGTCTGTTTGAAGCAACTACAGTATTGTGAATAGTGTTTTATGGTAATAGTCATAGACAAGTTGCAGTGATGGTAGTAGTAATTGTGGTAATTGCTGTGGTAGTATTGATTGTAGTAGTAGTAAATTTCATCACTTGTTGGACCCATAGACTGTATAAAGAAGTGAGTGTGACGCCACCCACAGCGTTCGGCTCCAGTCAAATGAAACTCATTGAGGCTACAGTTATAGGGGCTAATTTGGAGCACAGTTCTATATTTGGAATTCTGACCGCGAGTATCATAGCAACCAAAGAGCCAATCTGGAGCGAGGCTGTTGAAGGTAACGTCCCTTCCCACCCACACTGCTGGTTTAGCAGGGAGCGGGTGCTTAGCAACACTGTCAATCAAACCTGCAAACCTGTTGCTAATGCTAGCGGGAGCGACCTCGGGGAAAGAAGGCGCCTGATTTGTCTGTTATTAATGTTTATAGTTTGAGTTACAGACACAAGAGCAAAATAAAAACCCCAGGAACATGTAGAGTGGGTTAATACGAACATTTTAAGACCAAAATGAAAAGTCTGACAGCAGCAGTTACAGAGAGAGGGGCCACAGTTTTCCAATGTAAAGTGAATTGGAGCCAGAACCAATGGAGCCAGAAGCGCGCCCATCCTTCCTATTTTGAACACGGCAGCTAGCAGGTTAGCTATGTCCATTTATATATACAGTCTATGGTTACACCCAATTATCATTACAAACTTGGAATAATTAGCTTCTTAATGTAATGGTTGTGCAATGGCAGTAATAGTAGTGAGAAATCTAGTTGTAGTAGTAGCTGTAGTAGTAGTTGCAGTAGAGGCTAAAAACTAACACCACATTGAATGAACGATAGCAAATTAACATTAATTATACATTTTTCAAAATCATCCAATGGAGTAAAGTTTAAGTACTGTCCTCAGAATGCTTTGGTCTTAATATTCAAACATACTTTAAATATCTGGTTTATGTTTAGTCCGTGTTTGTGGTTAGCTGTAATGCCCAGTCTGTCAGGTCTGTCGATGGAGGGAGTGCAGGAGGGAGCCGGAGATCAGGGTCACACCTGCTGCAGCCTGGGTGATTCTGTTTGAAGCAACTACAATATTGTGAATAGTGACAAGATAAGTTAGGGAGTTCTACATTTGGTCCTGGTCCGTGATACCACGATGATAATAAAAAAACACTCTTTAAGCATTCTCTTCAGACAATAGAATGTGATTTTCCACATTAAATGGTAGTACTTTCTTTTATATTCCCATGTGGCCTTATATCTGTGTAATCCCTCAGTGGTCCAGGTATTTTTTTGTATCAATACCTGCTCAAATCAGTATCGAGTTTGAGTTATGAGTTTTGATACTAGTTTTAGGACCTGTTGTAGTAGTAGTAGTAGTATCTGATTTTCAATACTTTTGGCAACCCAACACTAATGGTACAGTGGCATTCCAACAAGTAAATCTGAGCCCCAAAAATTCTCATGCAAGTCATAACTTTGAAGCCTTCACAAGTTTTGGTGTCCTTGGTACTACTCCATACGACGTCCTTCAAACCTCCAACATTTTACAAAACCGATTCTCCCCTCTTTAGAGTTTTAAATCACATCATTCCTTTTACGAGCTCTCACACTGAACGCCCACGCTCCCTAATTCCATTTCTGCTCTCACAAGTGCCAGAACCTCAAGCTCCGCTCTGTCCCTGACCTCCAAGCGCTGGCTGTTTTTTCTCGCCGCACAATTTAATTAAAATTTCCTACATTTTCTGGCATGGCGGCTGGAATAAAGCAGCGGTCGCCCTTGTATTTTTTTATTTTTTATATGTATTTTTATTCACGAAGGAGAGAGTGTCTGTACAGAAAGAGGAGGAAGGAGTGATTGAGTGGAGCGGTGACAGGAGATGAAACATGGGCTCGCGCTGGTGCTGGGAGGGGGATGGGGGAGAGGAGGGGGTAAGGGAGGAGGGTGAGGTATAGGTTGGGGTTGGAGGTATAGGTTGGGGTTGGTAGTAGTAGTAAATTGATTACAGAAGTAAACTTAGACAAACTTGAACCTGGTGTATTGCACAGGTAATGACTGTGGTAGTTGTTGTTGTAGTATTGTAGTAGTAGTAGCCTAATAGTAGTCATAGTAGTTGACTGGAAACATTTCATGCAGCTTTTTTCTTATTAAATGGAATAGTTGTGCAATGGTAGTAGTCATTATAGTTGTTACAAATCTATTGAGTAGTACTGGTAGTAGTAAAATATTAATAGTAGTATAGTAGTAGTGGCCAAAAATAGCACAGTGAAGGAAATCTGAGCACTAAAATAATCATAGTGAATAATAGTTGTAGTAGTTGTAGTAGTAGTAGTAGTAGTATTAGTAGTAGTAGTATTAGTAGTAGTAGTAGCAGTAGCAGCAGCAGCAGTAGCAGCAGCAGCAGTAGCAGCAGCATCAGTCTGGTGGAGATGTACAGATTTTAAAAACACAGAGGTTTTTGGGGGTTTTTTTGTTTTTTTTTTACTACCACCTGATGACATCACACGGTTGAACCAAGCCTCAACGAGAGCTGGCATATTAGAGGATATTAATTATAGCAAAGATAGAAAATATAAAGATATTTCAACTTGATGAAATAGAGTAAAGTACTGACCTCAGAATGCAGTAACAGGTGTTTGGTGTTACTATACAAACATAGTTTAAGTATCTGGTTTATGTTTAGTCCTTGTTGCTGTTTAGCTGTAATGCCCCGTCTGTCAGGTCTGTCGATGGAGGGAGTGCAGGGGCCAGCCGGAGATCAGGGTCACACCTGCTGCAGCCTGGGTGATTTACTGCCCCCGGGCCCCTCACGCCAGTCTGGGGTTCAAGGACACGTAGAATCAGAAATACTTTATCTTCTCCACAGTCAAGGCCACTGACCACAACCACCCCACCACAACCAGCCCCCCCTCCCTCACATCGTCCCATCACCCCCCCCCTCCCCTTCTGTCAGTCTGAGCTGCCACCAAAAGCAGACAGATGCAGGGCTATTTCAGGATACAGATACAGGAGAATAGGCTCTGTGCACAACAGCACCCAGCAACCACACTGTTGGCGTAACTACTTCCTGTCCAGGTTTTATCTCTATGAGGTTTTTACAGAGTCACGCCAAAATGAATAAATATTTAAAGATGAGACAGTGGACAGGGAGCTGCAGGTGGGTCAGGGGTCAGAGGTTAGGGGGTTAGGGTCAGACAGTGGACAGGGAGCTGCAGGTGGGTTA
>KN480343.1:0-12815 GCA_000787095.1 Periophthalmodon schlosseri
GAGTCTGACAGCAGCAGTTCCAGAGGGGCGTTTTTCAATAGTCGATGGAGGTGGAGCACAAATAAAAACAAAACAACAACTTTATGCACCTTTATTTTGAATTGTAAAGCGATAGGACTATGTGCACGAAAAGCAATAACTAAAAATGCAAATAAAGGAAAGTGAATAGAGAAGAAGCTTTGGCAAAGATGAGCTTTTCGAGTAATTTTGTTAGTGTGTTTTTGTGTCCTTGGTCCTAAACACAACACATGTCAAATTCAAATCAGCAATCTGAGAAAACATAAAAACATAAATCTAGTAAATAATAATAATAATAATAATAATAACAATAATAATAAGTTACCTGAGATGCTGCAGTTTGACTTCCGTGTATGGGGTGGTACACATCTGTTCAAAAACATATTGTGTTGTTAATGCAATTGTAATATTAAGAACGTCAAAATACTTCATAACATGCTGTTTTGGGTGATATTTTGATCCTGCAACTTTAGAAATTGAGTTGTATCATTTTGAGCCTAAAACATGGCTTCCTTTGTTTTTCTGTGACCAGTTCCAAAATTCCAAAATGCCCAACATTATATTGACTCAAAGAATTCTGCCAATCTACCTTTTTTACGACAGAAGTGGTACGTCAGAATGAGGCAGATGTTACAAGTGAGAAGAATGGCAGCTGGCATCAACCAACCAGGCCATGACGCTGTAGAAGGTGCACGGTGTCCATCACTGGTCTCTGCAACATCAACCATTTCGTTAAATATCACTGTATTTGAACATTTGTGGTATTTTTGCTGTTGCTTATATCTAACTTTAGCACATTTAAGGTCAGGGCTGAACACACAGAAAACAGCAGAATCCGGTGGGTCAGGCTTCGTAGGTTCATTGCGCTTTCTCAAAATATTTTAATGCCTGGAATATTTCACTGTTAAGTTCTTTCTTTACAACATATATATTAATCTTTCACATACTTACTGAATAATATTATTCTTGTGGTGTTTCCATAGTTGTACACAGATTCAGATTTGATGCCAGTTTTATTGTTCTCCAAAAGTTTAGTGGTCTCAGTTCCGCAATAGTATGAGCCTCCATCATTTTCTGTGATATTAGTGATGCGCAGGTTGTAGCATTTCGATATGGAGTCCTTCACGAACTCAAATCCAGGCAGTGGTTTCTTCCA
This sequence comes from Periophthalmodon schlosseri, assembly GCA_000787095.1. Classification (NCBI taxonomy): domain Eukaryota; kingdom Metazoa; phylum Chordata; class Actinopteri; order Gobiiformes; family Gobiidae; genus Periophthalmodon; species Periophthalmodon schlosseri. Next base: position 1,175 of record KN480343.1, read on the forward strand.
TTTTGTTACGTAATTTTGATCTTGTACGTAGAAGCGGTCTGTTTTAGTTTTCAGAACCAGTGTGGGCTGGTTTAGGTGAGAGCAGTTGCGGTACCACACTGTGTAGACTCCAGTAGAACATGTGCAGTCGCAGAACAAAGTGATGTTGTCTCCGGGTTTCACCATCTTATCCACAACTGACCCAGAGACCCACGGACCAAGAACAGCCACTCCTGAAGGACACACGGATAGTTGAAGCACACACAGAGCAATACAATGAATGATGTAAAATGAAATGGAACTTACCAGATACCACAAACAGAAGACACACGCGTCCCCCCATTACTCTCAGTGTCTACTGACACAGCCGCGCTCGCTTGTCACCATGTCACAAGGGGTCAGAGCAAATGTGATTGGCTGAACCTTTAGTTAAGGTGTTACTTTCTACAGAACATCCAAAAACAAAGAAAACTTCTGATCATATTTAACAAGTTGAAAAACATTTGAATATTGTATCATATACAGATGATGCAATTGTGGCAATACTTCAGGTTTTATAAAAAAAAAAAAAAAAAGTTGGCTGGGAGATTGGTGTTTTTCAAGTTTAGCGTTAGACCATTGCAGTAGCTCACTTGAGCCAGTTCTAAAACAGTTTTGTTCTCTTTTGTTAACAGTTCACAGACCATCATTCAAACATCAGTAAAAACGACGGAGGTTATTCAGTGGCATAGCCCTAACTGGCCTTGGGATTGGTCCAGTTTACCACATGACACATACTCTTCGCATTACAATATTAGATGTAACACTAGCTCTGTACTTATTATTGATGATATTCATGCACCTCTGTAGTTTGTGTTGTGGTTTCCTGGTACATTTTTTAGGAGGTCATCAAACATCATCAAAGTACTGTTTTCTGCAGAAGCTATTACCTACCTAAGTACACTCAAAACATGATGTAGGCTACTGCAAAAGTATTTCCATTCTTATAAAAATGCAGCAAACACAGGACACTTTGATGAGTAATCACCTCATATGTGCAGCTGCACTGTAGTCCCCATATTGTTTTACTGAACAGTTACTTCTGGTTTCAATATGTTAATTACAATTAAAGTGCATTTCTGAATTAGCTTCAGTGCATTAAAGCTCTAGTGAAAACAGACCAATGCTCTTTATGACATAATACCTACATGTGTGTAAATGCAACACCAGTTACAATCAGACCACACGCTCCAACCTGTCAGCCTCATGTCCCTCTGATCCACACATACAAGGGCCTCATGTCCCTCTGATCCACACATACAAGGGCCTCATGTCCCTCTGATCCACACATACAAGGGCCTCATGTCCCTCTGATCCACACATACAAGGCCCTCATAGCACAAGGGCCTCATATCCCCCTGATCCACAGATACAAGGGCCTCATATCCTCTGATCCACAGATACAAGGGCCTCATAGCACAAGGGCCTCACAGCCCTCTCATCCACGAGAGCTGAATGATGACTCAGATTCAGGTGTTGTTCTCCACTTGTGCTGTTTCCTTACTACATTTATTTGACCAGGATCGTCCAGCTGAGATTTGACTCTCAGACCCAGGGTTCACTGGAATCACTCTTTATGAAACAAGATAGATACAAGTTCTTGTGCAGAACGATTCATAACACAAACTGACTGTGCTGATTTCTGACATACTCACAGGCTTGTTGGTAAACTGGCTGGTGGAGTCAGTATGGAGACTCTATGACGTTGTCGTTGGTTAGCATATGCCCTGTTCCTTGAGTTAAGCTACATTGAAAAGTACATTGTGAAACAGTGAACCAGTTTGTGTGTAAACCACTTCAGTATAATATGTTTTTATAAGTTTAGACAAGGAACTTGCAGTAGCCTACTCTTAGGTGCTTACTTTCCGGTATTACTGAGTTTGACACTTCTGTTGTGGTTTCCTGTGTACTTTTTGTTTTCTTCTTCAGTGGAAGTGCTATCTTTATAGAACATCTAATCTTTAACAGCGTATGCCCTGCAGCCAGGCCTTTGCTTACAGGTCCTTTATTGTCTTACCAAGTGTTCAGACAGAGGCATTGCACAGTTTTGGAAAGAAAAAGTCACTTGTACTTTTTCTTGCAGCTCACAAACATTCCAAATTTAGCCTCTCATCTCATTTATGCTCTGTTGAAGCAGGATATAGGGTCTTAATTAACTTGTTTACTACATGCAGTAAATGAACTAAATATGCTAAATGAGTTTCTCAAGTCAGACAATATCATTTGGAGTCCAAAAAGTGGTTTATAGTGAACAGAGCCTGGAGATTTGACGAGCAAGTATTAAAAAACACACCATTATGCACCTGACTTCTACACACTGTTAGACAAGTAGCGTAACACTTTTCATTTGTGATTCTTTATTCATTCTCATACATATATTTGGTTGTGCCTCAAATTACTCCCCGTGAAGCTTTTCACCTCTACACCACAACAGTTTCTATGCGCTTGTCAAACGTTGAATGCCTGGCCGGTCACCGCAGACCACGTACATATCCGCACGTGATCCTGTTGTTCAAGTTCACAGGAAACAGCTTTATCAGACCGTTGGTGCGGTGGTCGCACAAGGAATGGATACAATTTATGGGCAAGAAGGCATTGCATTTATTTACGTGTTTGTAAGCAGTGAACTAAAACCAGCTAAGGTAACACTTTATAATAACTACACCTTCATTATGTCTGTGCAATCCCTCATCCAGAAAATTGAATTAGGTCAAATGGACAGAAGGTTTTCAGGAGTTAACATGTTTTTTCCACTCATCCAAGTCGCTTCAAGTTCTTCAGTTCTGACAAGTATGAGGGAGGAGGATGTAAAAGTAGTGAAAGTGAACACAGGATTATTTAAAACGGGTAAACATGGTGAACATGGAACTTTGTGCAGGCTCTAGGACCATGTAGCTGTCATTAAAGGGCCCATATTACGCTGTTTTCTGATATATGTTATAATGTTGTTTCCTCATCAAAAACCTACCCAGGGTTGTTCCACCTTGTGATGTCATGTGGTCCACTGTGTTTCTAAACTCCACGCACCTTCACTAGAATCATTTGGATGATTTCAGCCCTGGAATTGCCAATTTCTACTGAACTAAAGGTAAAAGGAGCTGTTAACTTGAAAACTACCACCATCATGAGGTGGAACAGAACATTTTGAGCTTTGGAGATTTTTGGAGGTTTACTCAAACATGTGTGAACGAAACAAAACACAACTCCAGGTGTGTTTTTGAGGAGATAACATTCTAACATTGCTTAAAACTCTCAAGAGTCAATTTTGCGTAATATAGGGCCATTAATATTTTTAAATCAAGAACAATCCTCATTCCACATGCCTATGGCTAAATTTGACCTGGCATCATCACTTGCTTGTCTCCAGGTAGATAGATAAGTTAAATGCCATACTGTGGAACATAGACAAAGCAATAGCATCTTCATGAAGAGGAGCAACTGGCAGAGGAGCACCTGGCAGAACCCCCCACCAGAAAAGTTACATGAACCTTTAAGGCTAATTAGGTGTAGTTATTAAAAGTGGTACCACAACTTAAACTAAACTTAAACTGTAGCTACAAGGTACTAGACCCTCCACAAAGACACACTTTATCAAATCATGATAAGTTCCATGTTTACCTGTTTTAAAGCATTTACCCTCACGGAGTTGTTTTTGGAGTTATTTGTGCATGTTTGAGCGATCTTTAATCGCTTATTTTCAAGACGCCATGTCGCCAACCAACCACTATTTTCACCGCCACCGGTACACGCCCACTGTGACGTACTTACTTTGTTCTCCGATTTTATTTTAACCAGTGATATGTGCAGGAATCGGCAGCATCACGTAGTTATTTTGGATCTGCAGCTGACACGTTTCTTTTATTAAGACGTTTTAGATGAATATTGAGATTTAAAATGTGCAAATTATAACATTCAATTCACAGGTGTTGTAGATTATAACTACATAGAAGACACAAGCACAATATGTCTTCTAGGTCCTCTTTAAGTGATCATGTATTCACTTTCACTACTTTTACCCCCTGTTCCATTCTCAACGCAGCGAGCATAAACACAGCCAAGCCCTGTACATGCAGTTTGCTATCCCTCAAGAATTCAAAAACATCTTCTGCTTCCTGACATGAAGTTTTATTTAACAGGACGACACAAGGAGGGACGTCACCTAAGGTCCTAAACTCGGGGGTGGCGCCATTGGCGATTTGTTCGAGCACTTCCTGTTTTTTCATGATTGTCTGTTACCCATTCACCACTCTCCCTCCTTCTGCGGCGCCTCGAGCCAGATTCAGACAGTAGCATAGAGTCAGAGAAGTTTATTTCAGTGATACGAAGGAGCTCATTGGTCAACATCATTTGATCAAAATCACATTTCTCTTTGTGACGTTTAAGAGAAGAGTTTATTCTGGATCCCAGCCAAGTATTTTTCAGTCAAATATTATTGACAAAAAGTTAAAACCTTTCTTTACATTGATGTAACTGTATAATTATACTCACATCACAAAGCACTTTACATTTTTATCATTAGTTTTGTCATGAGTTCATATAAATTGTAGCATCAAGGATCATATAATACCATAAAATGAAGTCTTAGGGCAGCCACAAGAGGTCAGTAAAGGCACAAATAATGACGTATTAGGCTACTTACTGTAATTAATCTAAAGATCCCTAAGCACGTAAGTTTTGAACAGTTCTTAGTCTGTCTGTTCTCAACTGTATGTGAATTATAGGCAGCCTTTTTACATTATACAATGTGTTGCATATTTTTCTCTTTAATGTGATTTCAGTATAGACTTTTTTTCTATTCGCACTGCCAGGAGGGAAAGGCTCTATTTTCTGACTACATTTGCCGTACCTATTTTCCATTTTGAATTCAAGTTTACATCCCCAATGACATACACAAGGTCAGTGCTTCAGTGCTGCATTGTACTTACACAGTAACTTCACAAATCCCCCTGGCAGCTGGTTCTCATAAGCCTCCACTAGATGGCGATGTGGCTGCTTCTACGTCCTCGCCTCTGCCTGTTTACTCCATCACATAAAAACCTCATTGGTGATGTCATTTAAAGGCCTATAGCAAGTGTTGTGTATTAATTATATTTGTATGTCAAAAACAGTCCTCTCCGAGTTGTATAAACACAGCAGCCAGTTGTTTGAGGGAGTTATGGCAAAATAAGTCATGCTTGATTGCTGGTTCCACTTTGTCACTGTCTATTATCTTTCTCATCTCCTTTCTGCTCCATAAATTTCATTCGCCATGGTTTCACTGCACCAACACAGTATTATAACAACACACACGACCGACAGAAGGAGTTTAGCGGAGTCTGAGCTGGTCATCCTGGCTGCTACCGCTGTGCAACAAAGATTAGCAGAATTACAACCAGATTTTGCTGCATCAGTGAATACTTGTTATTATATGACCAGTGGTGGAATGTAATGAAGTAAAAGTAGTAAAGTGCTGTATTTAAGTAAACATTGTAGGTATCCGTACTTTACTTAAGTCAATTTTAACTCTCAACTTTTTACTTTTACTTCACTACATTTGAGAGTAGATATTTGTACTTTCTACTCCTCTATATTTTTGAGCTGAACAGAAAAGTATTTTTTATTATTGTCTGAGACCTGCTGAAAACGCCGAGGGTTTATTTTTAGCAGATCCATAATTTGATAAAAACATCTACAAAAAAAAGACTGATTCAATTGTTTCTGTTGAATAGAATTCAGCACAAATCAAAATCACTACATTTGAAGCTTTATTAGAGCTTAAAATATGCACGAAATACTTTTTACTCTTTAAGTACATTTTTAATCAGGTACTTTAAAACTTAGATTTTTGAAGTAACACAATTGAGTACTTCTTCCATCACTGAATAGGACTCAATTATATCATAATAATACTTGAAATGATGGTTTTGAATCATTTTCCACTTCCATAAAGTATGATCCCATTCACTTAGACACCAGAATCCTTATGATAAGACAAGATAAGACCTTCCTTTGTCTCATAATGGGGAAATTACAGTGTTGCAACACTAAGTTAAAAACAGCAGGAGAATGAGCAGGCAACAAAAATCAAGATTACCCGTATTTTCCGGAGTATAAGTCGCACTGGAGTATAAGTCGCACCAGCCAAAAAATGCATAATAATGAAGAAAAAAACATATATTTCACATATAAATTGCATCTGAGTATAAGACGCACCCCCGGCCAAACTATGAAAAAATACGGTAACCATTTTAAAGACTTTCTGTGTAATCCCTCAGTCGTTCAGGTAGGATCTGTATTAGTGATGGGACTTTGGCTCTTTTATGGGATCCGAATCTTTTGGATCCGTTCATTTCAAAGACCCGTTCAAAGACTGACTCTTTTACTATTTATTTATGTGACAGGAGCCAATGTGAGAGCTCATTTTATCTAAAAACTAATCACAGAGAGAAAGGACCAAGGCTAAGATCGGTTTAAAATGTTTCAACTGTTATTATGTTTTCTGCGCACAAAGCTCTCAGTCGTGCTGCTATACTCTGCTTCTGTGCTGATTCTTGCGTTGGTTCAGCGTTAATCAGGATAAAAATGCACAAAAACTAGAAAATTCAGTTCTTTTAAAAAAATGAGATCCGGTTCCAGCCGTTCACGTTAAGGAACCGTTCAGAAGAGCCGACGCGTTCACAAACATCACATCTCTAATCTGTATCAAAAGAAATGTCAATTCTGTCAACAGGACCAACGTTTTTGGCGAAACATCTTCACTCTAAAAAACGTTGGTCCAGTTGACAGAAAAGCAAAAGGCTTTATGATGTTGACTTTCCTTGGGCAAGAAACGTCGCTGTAATCTTGCCCGTGTGTGTGCGCCGTGTGCTGATGAGGTGGGAGAGCTCGCAAACTCCGTCAGCTCCAGGGCAGACGTGGCTACAACATGCTATTACCTCTTTATTTTCAAACTGTGGGCCCTCAAAACCCATATTTCACTGAACTGATTAACATAGTCTCTTCAGTGCCAAATGACTGTCTTGAGAAAACCTCTGAACTATAAATTGGTAATGAAAAGACACCAAATAACAGCCTCACACTGTACCACCAGAGAATTGTACCGCGACTCAAAAAAAAAAAACCCAACAAAAAAACAGTGCCATAACAGTCAAGTAGAGCAGTGAATGAATGATGGATTAATACGATAATAAGTGCTTTAAAGCGGACCTCTTCTGCAAAATCAACTTTTCAGAGCTTTTAATCGCCGTTTCCTTCTCATTTACCCTCTCGAAGTTGTTTTGGAGTGATTCGTGCATGTTTGAGCAAACTTTAATCGCTTATTTTCAAGACGCCATATTGCGGATCAGTCATCGTTTTCATCGCCCACTGTGACGTACTTACTTTGTTCTTCAATTTTATTTTCTTAATCGTTGATATGCGTAGAATTTGCGTAGACATTTCGGTACAAATGAAAAAACTCTGCTACCGGGATCCATAGGAGGAGCCGACAGCTTCACGGCTCTTTGTCGCGATGACGTTTACGGCGACGTCGGCTCCCACTGAGCGCCGCATTTTTCTAATGCGCAAGTCAGCGGACATGTTTCTTTTATTAAGCTGTTTTAGATGAATATAGCTGTTTAAAATGTGCAAATTATAGCATGATGATCCGCGGGTGTCATAGATTATAACTAAAGAGCAAACACTTCCGCTGTCCTTAATGAGCAGTGTGGATACAAACGCCGAATCTGAACAACATCTGGCATATCCGAACATTCAGTTTCATCCAAAACCGCCATGACTTATCACTCACAGAGAAAGTGTCTAACTAAAAGGGACGGACTTGATATTGTGCATAGCTGTACTGGGTGATGCAATCCCCATTCAGCTGCTGTGAAGGGGGAAAAATCTGCCTTTCACAAACTTGAATCATCCAGTTCTCCTTGATGCCTTCCCAGGTGCTGACGGTGAAAGATGGGGCGAGAAAAGAAAAGCCTTACAATACAATACAATTGACATAACAAGCAGCAGCCGCGGAAATGGCTTGACGCGTGAATCGTGGCCTCTGCTGAGAAAAACACTGCGGTATAAATGCATCGTTAAGCTCCATTAAAGCCAGGCTAATTTCTACATTCATAGCGGCGCTGGCCACCGTCTCAAACTGCAGTCATGTTATTTGGCTCTTTCCATTCATTCTCTACTCAACCGACCAAGCTGTGGCAATTCATGAAGCAATACAATAGAGCAGGGACACATCAGAGGGCTGGTCTTTGTGAAACCGAGCGCTAGAAAGTAAGTACAAGCGTAATTCTTCAACTCTGCACCACTTCACAAAATGTTTGATGTCAAAATATTGTCCTTGATTGACTAAAATGAGTCACTACAGAATATCGACAAAACTGATAAAATACCTGATTGACTTTAACGACAGATATAACATACAAAATCACCACGAGAGCTCTGAAAGCGTTTGAAATTCAAAACCTCTGGTCGATAATTGGTGCCAAAAGTTTTTCGGATAAAGTCACCTTCAGCTTTTCTGTCGTTCGGTTCAGATTAAAGGCCTCTTTTACTTTCTCTTTTATTTACTTTACAATGACATTCCAGCAACCAAGGTCTTTAACAATATGGGTTTTGAGGGCTAAAAATGCCTTTTACTATGCACAGTTAGAAAGAGCTTCTTTGTCCTTGTAAGATTCAAGCGATTTGAATAGGCGCCGCTCTGAACGCTCTGCATCTGGAGGCTGTTCCATGGCTGAATTCCGCCGCTCACAAAAGCGAGCAGAATACGGTTTGATTTGAGGCACCTGAGGTCACTCATGAGTGGGAAAGCGTCAGTGCAGTTTGTATATGCTTCGACCGTGAGTTTACGAGTCAATCAAACTATGCCATTGGAACTTTGGAACACGCATTTTGTCTGAAAGGGAGATAACCGTGATTTCAACAACAACAAGTGGATTATGTCATTTGTTCTTAACACTGGAAGAACAATCACAATTTTCTAAATCTGCCTCCTATGTGCAGTTAGACCAGTAAAGCTGCATAAGCCCTGTCACTGTATTCATGCATGGGACTTAGTGATGGGACTTTCGGCTCCTTTGCGGGATCCGAATCTTTTGGATCTGCTCCCTTCAAAGACCCGATCAAAACACTGGCCCTTTTTTACTATTTATGTATGTGACAGAAGCCAATGTGAGAACTCATTTTAACAACAAACTAATCACAAATGACCAAGGCTAAGATTTGTTTAAAATGGTTCAAACTGAGACTGGGAGTGTGTTTACCCTTTCGAATTACGAAAGTCTAAATCATATGCTGCACTACAATGATAATAAAATAAATAAATACATAAAAAAATAACTATCTCTCACTCGTGTTGCTTCCTCTGCTTCTGTTCTGATTCTTCCATCGGTTCAGCGTTAACAAGTTTAAAAAGAAAGAAAAAGATTAGGTTCTTTCAAAAAATGAGATCCGGTTCCAACCGTTCACGTTAAGGAACCGTTCAAAAGAGCCGACTCGTTCACAAATGTCACATCGCAGTTATTTGACCTGTAATGGCGATGATTTGATGACTGTAACTGGGATGCACCTACAAATCCTGAGGGTCTCTACACGTTTGCTGTATTCATTTATTCCAACACATACTTTTTTCCCATCTTAATCAATCCCGGGTGAGATGCATTTCAAAGACAACTAGACAGTGGGCGACAGCAGCTCACTGTCCCGCTCTCGGCATCATTGGTAGAGCGGTCAGATCCACTGGCCCACAGGTTGGCGGTGCGATTCCAGCTCCCACAGGTGAATGCTGCACTGTGATGCCTGAACTTGCATAAAATTATACATTGTAAGCCACGTTATAACAATATTAGTTGCGTGTATTGACCTATTCTGAGGTACAATTTGATCTAAGGTTTCAAAAGAACTACAAAAGGCATAAGCTACAAATAAAAGTTTCAGCAATGCCAAAAAACTCTGAGAAAAAGGGAAAAGGCCAAACGCCACTCCTCTCACCAAGCCATCCCATCAAGGTCAATTTGTAACCATTTTTCATTCCGCCTCAAGAGCATTCGCCACCTCATCCTGAAAATGCACATTATATCAACGGGGAACCAGCCTGCCAGAAAGACACATTCACTTTTTTGGCCCCGCTGTTCGCAAGATTTGAGCGGAGAAGGGACAGAAAAGCTTACTGCAGGAGCTACGTCATCAGCGAGCCACAGACGCAAAAGACAAATTGCCCCAAAAAAATCGTTCTCTGGGGTGATTTCCACTCAGCTCCTTTCACGCAAAACCCCACACAAACACACAATCGCTAATACAATGGACGGCAGTGTTCGCAGGCACACAGGAGTCCGCCCACACGCGAATAGTCTCAGGCGCCGCAGCTCGCTCTCACGGGACGCCAGGGCTGGGGGTCGCGGTCGCTGGGGGAGTGCCAACCAGACCAGAGCGTGCAAGCAAGAAGATGAGACTGGACCAAAGTATCTATGATAAGTTTAGAAAGAAAAAAAAGTCTCTCTCATATCCCTGATATCCTCTCTCTCCCTTCATATGTCCCCAATGCAGCAGCAGAACTATCAGCCCCCTGAACCTCTCCGTCTTCTCCTTTTCACAACAGGCCAAAGGTGACGAATAAAAATACACTAAAGTAGGATTCCAGAAAATTGCCTCAAAGATCCTAAGTACACTTTATTGGGCACCCATCTCTAGATCTTGAGCAAAGGTTGGTCAGGGCTACCTTAGCTGAAGGATTTTGCCTATTGTTCATGTTTTGGAATGATGGGGAAAAACATGCAAACTGCACATTCGAACCCAGAACCTTCTTGCTGTGGGGCGTCAGTACTCAGCCCCTCAGCCACAGTCCTGTCTTTTAGCTTTAAAGGTCACCAGGGTTCACGTCATAGGGTTGACATTCCTTTGCTATTGGTTCACCACTGGAGAAATAAAATATTTTGCCATTTATAAAAGATCAAACCTTTTGCTATGGATCAGACCTGGACGACGGAGGGATTACACAGATATGTTTAGCCATTCACTTTATGAAGGGTTAAATGTCCCTAGCGCCGTCTCAAATAGAAACAAGTCCATCTTTTGGGTTTTAACGTTATCTTGTTGGTGCCTCCTGCCCGTCTCATGTCCGATTATCTCAGTGCTGCGGTCTAAGCATCCGTCGCCATTTCCACCCATTAGCCTCATTAATCTTTTTAATCAGCCCAGCGCTCACACTTGTTAGCATCAGGGCTAGCCGCACGCTGACCCGACAGGGATTAACATTCAGCAAGGTTAGCCGCGATGTCAGCCGCAAGCCGCGCAACCCCGAGCCATTAGCAGCCAATAGGTGACTTGTTCTCAATTACCGGCCAATAGAAGATAATCGCCCTAAGTGACATTTCAGAAAGTGTCCAGGAAACAGCGGGCACGCACATGTGGAGACGCTTACAAACACAAATACACAACCACGGACGCACAAACGGGGGGATTTGGAGAAGGTTCAATGAAGCGAAAGAGACAAGGAGGAACGAGTTAAATGAAGGAGAGAAGAAGTGCTTTTCCCTGCACATTCTAATCTGTGATTGTAGCTGTAGTCAGGCCTGTGTGCGGCCAGATGGTTCACACCCCCCACACCCCCCTCCCCTGCCCCCTGCACCCAAGCAGTCACCCTGCACAG
>KN480343.1:22524-36467 GCA_000787095.1 Periophthalmodon schlosseri
CAAGTTGATGTTTAAAATCCAGAAAGAAATAACAGAAATAAGGCGAATTCCAAGAGCAGTACATAAAACCTCAATGACACTGAACCAGACAAGAAAGATGCTATCATTAAAGTGAAAAGTGATGAGATAAGAAAATATAGCGGAGACAGGCTCCTTCCACTTCGATGTATGAGTAAGAAAAAGAGATCTGCGGGAACATCCAAGACAGGGGTTAGGACAGGTTAGGCACTTTTGCATTTGGCCGACAGAGATACAAGGCCGAGATAGTGTTTGAAGATACGCTTGGATCATAGGTCACTGATACTGCGTAGATGCTCATTTTGCTTTAGAAATGTACTAGAACTGTTTATCTTTAATATTTAAAACAATCTCAATAAACATCCAGTGGAAAATATGGTTAGGAAAGATTGTATCTACACAGATGGGAAGTAGGTGAGCGGCTTCTATTTTAGTAAACGGTCACATTTTTATATAGAGCTTTTCCACCTTCAAGGCACTCAAAGCGCTTTACATCGCTTTACGCTCACCCATTCACACACACACGTTCATACACCAGTGTACGCAGATGCTGGGGCGGCAACGAGACAAGGAGACAGCGACAGCGTTCACCTGTGGGAGCTGGAATCGCACCGCCAACCCGTGGGTCAGTGGATCAGACCGCTTTACCTATGATGTTTTTATGCTGAGAGTGGGATTTGAACCGCCGACCTTAGGACGTACGCTCTAACGACTGTCGCCCATAGTGCCTGTAAACGGATCCCGGGTTCGAGTCTCGGACTGTGTGGGTTCTATCTCCGGCTTTCCCCCATTCCCCTAAAATTCTCTTGCTGGGTAACTCTGGAGATGGTTGCACGGAGGCTGCACTGCTGTGGCCCACTGCTCCTGACAGATCCATTCGCGCTGAAATATGGGGTTAAATGCAGAAAAAAAAAAAAAAATAGATAAGAAAAACCCTGAAATGATTCGCTATTATTGTTTACACACAGTAGTCATAGGATGGGAATAGAAAGCAAGGCACAGCGGACGACGCGAGATAGTGATGTGATGTTTGTGAATGAATCGGCTCTTTTGAATGGTTCCTTAACAGGAGCGGTTGGATCCGGATCTCATTATTTAAAGAACTAAATCTTTTCCTTTCCAATTTTTATGCATTTTTACACTGATTAACGCTGAACCAACACAAGAATCAGCACAGAAGCACAGCAGGCGGCAAGAATGTGAGCTGTGTGCACAAAAAAAACCCCCAAAACATATTTGGCACCTTAATAACAGTTAGTTTTTGAAGAATTATTATTATAGTGCAACATTTTATTAGTTTGTAGTTAAATGAGTTCTCACATTGGCTTCTGTCATATGCCTATAAAAAGAGCCAGTCTTTTGAACGGTTCTTTGACGTGAACCGATCCCTCAAAGGAGCCGAAAGTCCCTTCACTAACGCAAGATGAAACTAGTACAGAGAAGTTTAGTAGAGTTGTCTAACAGCTCAGTGCATTGTGGAGCTATATGTACAGGTGTGATCACAAGTCACTTATTGTCACAGCTCCTGCAATCGTAATATATGACTTCTTCTCCTCACTCATCTCCAGCTCCTCTTCTCCATAATTGAGCCAATTACCTCTCATCTTCTCATCTTATCTGAAGCCTCCGCCCATTCACTCGCCCTTTCACACTGTCATTTGACATCTCCCCTCCCCCTGCTCTTTACTGTCAAAAGCACCCTTTCTCATAAGAAAATAGACCTATTTCCTTAAAAGCTGACAAGAAGGTTCTGCTGGCGAGTTTGGCAGCGTGTCATTGCTGGTAATGGCGTCTGGAGTTCCCAGCCTTATTGGACTACATTATAGCGTTTGATCTACACCAACTCTCCTTAGCCCCTCTCCGTCTTTTGTTCGGCGCCCAGATCTCTGACAGGCATAGAAATGAGACGGAAGACTCCAAAAGACTTTTCAATCTCTTCTGAAAGGAAAGTGGAGCACGAGGGCAGAGCAGGGGCTTCTGGGAATGGACAAAGCTGCAGTTAGTTCAAGACTTTTCATAAGTTTCCTTCATGGAAAAATTATGTTCCTGTATTTCGACTCTGTTACTATGACAGTAAGGGTCTGTATTGTAGTTTTCCAGAACCACCATAGAACTTCATATAAAGCGGTAAATGCCTAATACGTTTTTTATGTCCTCGTGGCGATAACATTAGCTGTCATTAGCTATAATTGGCCTGGATACAACCAAGCAAGTCCCATTCAGTGCAGTCAAAGCAAAGCAGCTACATTTACTGCTTGTGTAGATAATGCACTAATAATGGAGTGTAAATTACTATGGCTTAATCCGTAATGCAATTAAGTCGTGGCAGTGTTTAAGTTTGAAATAAAACCTGAATACAATGGTTTGCAAATCTAATTCAGATTTATTTCATTTGATTAAATATACTTTTTTTTTTTTTTTGGACAAAATACATCTATAGGCAAGTCTGGTGACCTAAACAAGGCAACGGTGATTATTTTCCTTCAACATAATATTGGAATCTCAAAGTGGTCAGCATCAGGATTCAAATATAATATTCTGCAAACTCCGGACTTGATATTTGACCTTGGTCTGTAAAAGATATGTGCGTTTCTGTGATGTTGTCTTTAGCATGTCAAGAGAAATGCTGAGTATTGAGTTTTTCATTGCTGTGTGTCACTGGGCTAAGACGTGATTTTGATCGGGGGGGGGCAGGGGTAGCAGACAGAGAAAAACTGCTTTCAGATGTGTTAACTTCTCGCCTTAATGAACGTGCAGCACCTGTCTCCACACCGCCATTAAAACCTCCCTCAGAAACACATTACATTACGCTCATAAACACATTCTTACGGCACGGCTAATTACCACGTGGGCGGCGACCTTTGGCTCGCTCAATCACAGGACCTTCACACTTGAGCCTCTCTTCTGAATGAGAGTCACAATCCGAAGCCATCATTTCAGACATTTAAAAACAAGATACTCCAGGTGCTGCTGTTCAAGTAATCGTGGGTGCACTGTGGGTGTGATTGTGCAATGCAAGCTAACAAAGTTAAGAAAGAAATTTGGAGCTGGTGTGGGCGGATGTCTCGCTAGCAATCTTAATAAGCATCACATGCGCTTTTAATTAGCTACATTCTCCGGTGAAGACAAGGTACTAACAAGACCAACGACACTCAATCACGCCTCAGGAAAAGTGTGTGTACGTGTGTCTGTGCACTTGTATGTGTGTGTGTGTGTGTGTGTGTACGTGTGGGTGTCTGTTAAATACATGGATGTGCACTGAACGCTCCCTGGCTCCCATCCACAGAGGCTGTGTGTCAAGAATTAGTTGAGTATCATAATTGCATGAAAACTAATTTCATCAGTGAAAACCCTGCTTAATGGACACAATTTTATTGCCTCATCCTCTGTGGCTATAAATTAGAGCGATCACTCTGCTTTAAGTACATGGGGAAAAAATATGCTTCTTGGTGCAAAACGTAAGCGTGAATAATGAGATGGACTAATGTGGTGCAGACTCTGTGCCGAGATGAATAGATGTTAAGGTAGATTCAATTCACTTCAAGTTTATTTATAAAGCGCATTTAAAACAACATCAGCTGTCCAAAGTGCTTCATATGAAAGTAAAAAAAAAACCAAAACAAATATACAGATAACACGACATAGAGAAGATGTATAGATGCATAGTGATGTATAGTGGGTTCATGTGTAAGGTCTCTGCGCGTTGGAGAGCTCAGTAAACCGAGCACAAATGGAGTAAAGTGAGGTCATTTATGACTGTGCCAAAGGAGGCATTGTGTGTTTCTGCCCTGGTCATGGCCTGGTGTGAGCAGAAGGGATTTGGTGTCATGTCAACACTACCATGACCTGCACTTAGAATGAAAACAGCAACTTCAGAGAGAGGTGAGAGGCATGAGAGACGCTGAGAACATGGACTCTGAATTATATATATCATTTGAATCGTGGGAAGTCAGTTGTATTTCTTCATCTTGTTTTTGTGCAGTCTGTAACAACAAGAAAGTCCCAAGTCCTTTGTTTTCATTGAATCTAAATTCATTCAGATAGATGGTATTTTCAAATTCAGCAAGAGGCAGCTCACCTGTCAACCATTCACCTCTCAAAACAATTCATAATAAATGTTCTGTCTGTACAGGCCATGCTCCCTGCTCCACAATAATAGAGCCACCAGCCTCTTTATCTCTTCCAAAGTAGTGTGTTTCAGCAGCTATAGCAGTATACAGTATTTTCACAAACAAATCGATCACACACTACTTTCATCACATAGACCTCTACACCTGCCGCAGTCTATGCATCAAGGTTTAGCCATTAAATAAAACATGGCCACAACTCACTTGGAGGGGTTCCCCACCTGCTTGTCACAATGGGATGATTTTCTTTGCCATGAATGACAGTATGGCTAAAAAAAACGTCTCTTTCTTACATTTATTCAGTACGACGGCGTATAAGGGTCACATTGAAAAACTAAATTATGGGGGCGCTACGAGAATAAAGTCGTAACGTTTCGATATTAAAATCATAATTTAATGTGAATAAAGTCTAAGCCAAAAAAAAGTCATAATTTTCCAAGAATAAAGTCGTAATATTTTTAGATTAAAGTCGTAGCCAAAAGACGACGTAATTTTACAAAAAAAGTCGATATTTAATGATTTAAGGGTCGACGCCGAATCAAAGCGAACACAGACTGCAAAAGACTGGTGCTAGGATGAGTGAAAAGCTCACATAAATGGCCATAAAGGAGGTCAAACTTTGAAATGCTGACATTTTACAAGTCCCAAATCAAATGAGTATGTTATTAGACAGATCGCCACCGCAGTTTAGCTGCCACCTCTCCGCTCGGACGCATCAGTCACAAACTGTTGAATGAAGTAGGCTACATGTTCTCCCCGCGGAGTGGCCGGACTCCTCCTTGGAAAAAGCCTGCAGAGCTTGGCGTTTCCTGGGGCTCACTGGGCAGGACACAGGCTGTGCTCTTAAACAGGAGGAGTTTCTGCGAGATCTTTACCAATACGCCACTCCACTTAGCTTCACTTCTCTACCATTCTAAACGTGAGCACTTTGCACAATCACCGTCATTGTGGAAAACTCCAGCCCCTCATTATGGGCTTGTGGAGCCGTGGCACTGATTGTACTGTAGCCTAATCTCTATTGCCACTGTCCTGTCCTGTTTCTGTCTCCAAATGTGAACACTTTAGTCCAATACACAGAGCTCTAACTGGTTTCAGTCCCTGATCCCGAATTCTTAATGCGGAATCAACCACAGCATACTGTCCTCGCTGTTCCCCAGTACAGGGTCTGGAGCACTACGGCCTCCCTGTATCCGTGAATGTTCCAGGTAGACTGCGTACACATGACCTTCCACTGCCTGGCTGCTCAGGGCTCTGTGAGCCCGTAAACAAGTGTAAAGGGTAGAAGGCTTAAAGCCAAAGGAACGGAACCAAGACCCTTACTCCTGTATTTGGCTGTGGATCGGTAAAGTTCTACATCGATCGTACGTAGGTTTTTATTTAAGCTTTTAACTCAATGAGCTCAATTTTTTTTACACTCTGGTTGTGGTGGTGAATGACTCTTCTGTGTTTTGACATGTCAGTCCCTAAATCTGGACAAAATTGCATCTTTACTATTACTACGACTTTATTCTCGTAACATGACCACTTTAATGTCGAAATGTTACAACTTTATTCTCATATCTCCCACATAATCTATTTTTTTTAATATGACTCTTATGCTCTGTTGTAATTCAATCATAGTAACCTGACTCTGATACATGTAGCCCGCTGAACAGAGTCCTACACATCAATCTGGGATGGCTCTGACTGAAAGTGATCAGAGTGTTCAAATCAATACTTCACACTGATTGGTTAAAGCGTCACAACAGCGGAACGAGCCGAAAAATCTAACTTTAGTTGAATTCAGTTGAGAAAAAAGCACGTCTTACCTGTCCACAAATGCACAAAGCGCCTCCCTCTGCACGTTTTACACTAACTAAAGGATCTGTATTTCTGCTAAAATACATCTGTCGCTGGCTTTCGCACAAACCACAGTGCTGCCCTGTGATTGGTCAGTCTCACACGCACATGACCCATCACCTGCAAACACTTCTGCTGGAAAAGTTACAATCGCAGGTGTTTATTACGCAAACGTACCTTAAAAACATGCATTCATACTGTGAGCAGGGTCGCCTCTCCACAGATCTGACCTGTAACTTGGCCTGGTGACGTCAGTGGTTTCCGTGGCTGTATAAGTATAACGCCAGACTCTGGAACGTTCTAAGCAAAGCGGTAACATCTCTATAGAGGCAAATAGATAGTGGACCCTTCACCAGAAATGCACCGTTAGAACAGATGCATTTGTCACGATAACATCACATCAAATCTATGGACGCTCCCAGCTGCAAAACATAAATACAACCGCACATCCGTAAGCGACGTACCATCACGAGTACTATTTTTGTACTTCCTCTTTGACATTTACTGTAATAACCATTGTGTAGGTGGAGAAGAATCACTGCATAACTGCCAAAGGTGTTGTTTGGGTTGTGACTTTGAGAGTCTGATGCTTAAAGTTAACTCAGTGTTTCTCCTTATAATTTTACTGTATTTTATAACCTTTAAGGTCCAGCGTCGCCTCACACTGAAACATTACGGTCATTTGATCTCGACACCTTGCTATTTTTCTCGTACTATCAGATCTTGTTTTATAACGTAGGTGGACGTGGAAGGCCATGGCATCGCCGTGTGGAGTGACTAATGCAGAGTACTTGACAGAGGGCTTGCTTAGACCAATTTGTGCGGATCACAGGTGCAAAATATGAAGGCAAGAGCGTGTCTGTCTGCGGTGAGTACAAGTTATCCAAGTGGAAAAACAGTGGAAGTAACAGAACTGTCATCGGATCATGGACCAGCCCCCGGTTAAAAATAAACCGACGTAAACAAGCGCTAATGTGTTTTTCTTTACTTACTTGCGTCTCCGGTTCCTGCCCAGACGTCCGTGTCCATGTTTACTTCGCTAGTGTAGTTTTACGATGTGCTATTCTTTTCTGTTGAAATGAGGTTTGTGACAACACACGTTTGGAGTTTGAATTGCGGTATCATAATGCGTAACCCCCGCTGAGAGCCAGTCAGTGTGGAATGGTGAAAAGAAAAAGATTTGAGAGAAGGAAGGAAGGAATTTTGTGTAAAATCAAAGCCGCCGGAATACACGGTAAACGGTCACATTTTTATATAGCGCTTTTCCACCTTCAAGGCACTCAGAGCGTTTTACATCAAGGAGCCACTCACCTATTCGCACGCACATTCATACACAAGTGTACGCAGATACTGGGGGCGGTGGGGGTTAAGTCTTGCCCAATGACACAACGACAGCACGACAGCATTCATCTGCGGCAGCTGGAAATGCATCGTTCAACCTATTATATACATATTTATGTAAAGAGCGGGAGTCGACTAGTGGACAAACGCTCTACCAACTGAGCTACCGTCGCCCACATAAATAAATAACACAAGTTTGGTCAAATCTGAACATAATTGTGTGATTTTTTTTCTCTTTTTTTGTATTTTAACTTGCAGACATCACATTAGACTCTTCACAGTGGGTCATTTTTCATATGGGAGTTATGGAGGAGGAGGCTAATGTGCTGGAGAGGCCAGCATGTTGCAATCAAACGTTGTGTAAGATAACATAATGAAGACCATTAGTTACCGAGGGCCCAGTGTGGCAGTACAAGCTCATCTTATGTTTTATGTGCAGATAAATGTATATGGGAAAAACGAACCTTACAGACACATAAAACAATTACAAACACGGTTACAGTGTGTGGTTCTATAACTTGCATAGATTGAAGTGAAATTGGTTTTTAATGGCTTCTTAATAAATATATTATACATGCAAATGATACGTAATGTGCCTTAACAAATGAGTGTTTTCTTGTTACAGATGTCAGTAAACTGATTTTTCTCCTATTGAGTCGGTTAGTTCAACATTTCATTGTGTGACTTGTGCTGCTCAACCTTCATATGAATGGTGCTGTAACACAATATTAAATAAAATCTGTCTATTATTTTCCTCCTTCCTCCTTGAATTCTTCTTTTGGAAGATAAAAGTAAATATATTATATAAAATCCACTTAATAAAACCCACTTGCGTATTTTCCTGAGTATAAGTCGCACCGGAGTATAAGTCGCACCAGCCAAAAAATGCATAATAATGAAGAAAAAACCAAATATTTCACATAGAAATCGCATCTGAGTATGAGTCGCTCCCCCGGACAAACTATGAAAAAAAGTGCGACTTATAGTCCGGAAAATACGGTATATGGTTTAACTGTAGGGCCACATAAGCTGATGTCAAGTTCTTGCTCCGGTAAAATTTCACAGTGAAACAATATCAGTTCTGCAGTTTTGAACAGGAACTGAATGAACCTGTTTGTATTATTAAGCCATTTTAAATCAGTATTGCCATTCACAATTAACTAAATGTTATGTGTCTTAGTTGTCTTAGTTCCATGTTATAATGCTGTTCATCACAAACAGACCTGGAGCTGTGTTTTGATTCATTCACACATGTTTAACACACAAACGCTGCATATTTAGGCTGAGTTCTTCTCTCAAACTGAAAACACGGTGTTCCACTTTGTGATGTCATGTGGTAATACAGGAAGTGCTCCACTGTGTTTTTAAACTCCACACACCTTCACTAGAATCATTTGGATGATTCCAGCCCTCGACTTGCCAATTTCTACTGAACGGCTGTGTTTTTAACTCCACACACCTTCACTAGAATCATTTGGATGATTCCAGCCCTCGACTTGCCAATTTCTACTGAACGGCTAAAGGTAAAAAGTAGCTGTTAACTTGAAAACTACCACTTCATGACATCACAAGGTGGAACAGAGCATTTTGAGCTTTGGAGATGTAGACAGACTAATAATAAAGGGTTACTCAAACATGCGTGAGGGAAACAAAACACAACTCCAGGTATGTTTTTGAGGAGGTAACAACTTTATAACATGACTTAAAGCTCACAAGAGTCAATTTTGTGTAATACAGGAAAAGGTACGTCTTCTTTAGGATGAGCCTGTTTAGTACTTGAATAGTACCTGAATAATTCCACTGACTTTGCATTCGCATATGATTACAATGTGTATATTATATTCAGCTATTACCTTGAAATGACCCAGTCCACCTGAATAATTCCACTGACTTTGCATTTGCGGCTGTGCTGTATTTTTGTTGAACGTACTCGTCGGTGGAACTGGCGACAAACCAAGCGCATGGGGGCATCTCGTAGTCCGCTACTTGGTACATAAGTGCGTCCCCGAGGTATAAGTACAACTATTGCTGACACGGTGAGAGTATGGGCTCGTCTTAGAAACACGGTAGCATTATTCACTTTTTTTTCCTCTTTTTTTTTTTTTTTTACAGTAGACTGCAGCTGAAATGAGGTTGGATAGCAAAACACCGTTCCTCCTGTATCCCAGTAGGGGTCCGGCAGCAGGGACAAGTCGATCTTGGGTCACAATAACAGAACAATTTCACCTTCCCCTGCAACACAAACAGCTCACTCTAGTAGTATCTCTATATTAAAAATCACATAGAGCGTAAACCTTTGGAGAGGAAACCGCTGGGAATACATCAGATGCATGGAGTGAAAGTGCATATTTGTGCTGTGTGGCATTGGCATTGTTCCACCCTCCACCGCGCACAGCAGTAACAGATCAGCTCCAATCGTTCTCTGAATTGTGATCATTATTATTATTACCTATAGAGGATTACATTTGATCCAGCAAAATGACAAACATCAACTTACACTACGAGATTTCTCCTGCAAGATTGCGCATTTGAATTTGGATCACGGTTTACTCCTTGTGTAAACGTGACAACAGGAAGGATACCATATACGGTTAGAAATGCACGGGGGGGTTACGAGCTGCGAGTCCCTGACCGCACGACCGCTGATCGGGTCGGCCCCCCCTTTTCCACCTGCAAGGCACTGGGGTCGAGGTGGGTTAAGGGTCTTACCCAAGGACGGAACAACAGCACTGATCTGTGGGAGTTGGAATCGCACGGCCAACCTGCGGGTCAGTGGATCTGACTCCTCAACCAACGATGTTTACGTCGAGCGGGATTCAAACCGCCAACCTTACATCACTGCGCTATGATGCAGTTATTATTTACATCAAAACTGAACTGAAATGACCCGGTACATGCGCATCTTTGTTTGGCTGTCCACTTTTATGTCAGTTTTTTTTTTTTTTACAGATGGTTAGGCGTTATCCGCAAAACAAATCAGCTGTGTTGGTGTTACCGTGTGCAGAAACGGAAATGTCAAAAGATTTTGCCGGTGACAGCGTTCCTCCAGCAGCACGGAGAAAGGAAACCAAAGGGAAATGCCAGTGGCCACTTGTGCTAATGTTAAATTAAGTGTTGAGTTGTAATGATGAAGCCATTAATCACAAAAGGTAACCCATTAATTATCTTTATTAAAATGTTAATAGACCCGTCTCAGAATCCAACCTGAAAGTGAACCTCACACAGAGATAATGTTACAAATCAATTATCGCCACATAAACGTGCCCTCTCCGCTCACACGTGCGTCTGCGCTGTGGGCAGACACACGTCACCAGCGCAACGCAACGGTTTCCAACCGTGGAAACGCTCCTTTCTATCAGACTCACTATTACACACCGGCCTTTACTCCCCGTGTGTGTCACTGTTTTGGGTTCAAGCTACAATTATATCAGCATTTGGTTAATTTGCATGAAGAAGCGATATTCATATATTGTGGGAGTATATGAACCTAGTATGTGTTTCTCCTTAAAGGTCCTATATTACACAAAATTGATTATTTAAGCCATGTTATAATATTATTTCCTCATCAAAATCATACCTGGAGTTGTGTTTTGTTTCATTCACACATGTTTGTAACCCTTGTGATGTAATGAAGTGATAGTTTTCAAATTAACAGCCTCCTTTTACATTTTGCTCAGTACAGACCGGTAAATTCAGGGCTGAAATTATCTGAATGATTCTAGTGAAGGTGTATGGAGTTTAAAAACACAGTGGAGCGCTTCCTGTATTACCACATGACATCACAAGGTGGAAAAGAGAAGAACTCAGCCTAAATGTGCAGGATTTGTGTGTTAAATTTGTGTGAATGAAACAAAACACAACTTCACGTATGTTTTTGGTGATGAAACATTATAACGTTGATCAGAAAATAGCGTAATATGGGCTCTTTAAAGCTACCGTCTGCAAGTTTCATTTGATTTTTTTTACTAGCAGATGGCAGATGTGAAAGCTCTTCAGACTGTGTTCACCTGTGTTCTCTGGTTGTCTTCTGTCAGGCCAAAACTGTCACACTATCAGACAGCAGTGCCGTACATAGCATCTAGTGGTGATACGTGAGAATGCACCTGGACCAGGTCGACCAATCTAATTCCATATGGCAGCTTTAAGAACCATTTGTGTTTGGTTCAAATATTTCCAAACTGGCCATGTGGGACTGAATTCTGGACCCCATGAGAAGATTAGCTAGCCTCGGGTACTGTCTGCTAATGGGGGAATAAATACATAAACAACCTATTTTGAACTCACAAGTGCTGTTACTATTAAAATAAATCACATCTGCCCCGGCACATAAGGCTCCTTCAGCACGGACTCGTCTTCTTCTCCCAAACTGCCCACAATCATAGACTTGTTTTAAATTTGGATTACACTGTCAGGCTCTTGTCAAATGAAGAAAATCCCACTTTCCCCTTCTCTCTGCTTTTTGATTAAATTTGTACTCTGCATGTACTTTAGAAGAGTCGTCACATGAGCAGGTTTTTGGTCCCAGTCTGCGGCTCTGATATTTTGCTGTGGATGTCTTATACTCGTGCAGTGTTGAAGAACATGTCATGCTGACATTTGCTGTCTGCTCCTATGTGCTCCTTTGTGCTGATCTGTGTGGGCCCGTTTCAGTCTGACTTTAAGGTGCACTCTGCTGGCCTGATTCACTGATATTTAACAGTAATATGTGGCGTGGGCTGGTAGACAACAGTGTAGTTTCAGATCACAGGTTGCCTGTTTAAGGCAGTGTGTTAGTCCTGTGTTCTAATGTTTGGCTGTGCTCCTCAGGTGCAGGGTTCACGGCTGTGTCGTTGCGGTGGGTCGCGGTCGGCCCATAGCGCTTCTACAGGCAGAGGCCTTCACCTGGCCCGTCTCATGTGCTCAGCTGTCTGCACTGAATGAACAACACATACTGTCAACATGGAGTCAGTCTGTGTCATCCAAGTCATGGGGAGCTTTTTACACTACTGTTTATTTGTGCCAAAAACAGAGTTTTAGTCCCTGAGGTGCTCCAAATGTAACATCCGAATGTGAAAGTGTATAAAACAATGGAAACGCCGGGCACACAGCTGCTGGATGCAGTGGAAAAATGTTTATTTTGCTACAAAACCAATTGTCTGGCTTTGAACAACCAGCTGTGGTTTTGTTTAACTTTATTGTGTGTTGCTCTGGGTGTGCACTTGCTTTTGTCTGCTGCGTGATGGCCTGCAGTGACAAAATGACATTTTGCACAAATTGTGAATGTGTTCCCCACGGCGATGGTGACAACACTCATGCTCAAAGAGGCCGTTTGTGCACACAAACACTGACTTTGGACAAGACTGACTGAGGGAAATAAGACGCTGTTTCTGCTCCGTCAGACAGTGTGTTCTTCTGAAGTCTATGACGGCCCTATCTGAGCGATCACCTTGAGATGGGCCTTCAGATACTGCAGATTAGATGAGGCTATGGAGATGTACAGATAACACTGTTTAACAGACAGCCCGGAGCTAATTAGCACAAAGACGATTTCTTTTCTCGTCTGGCTGAGTCAGCCGCCATGTCATCAACCTTTTGAGTAGAAGAAGCGCTGTCAGAGCTGAATGCTGCGAAACACTGCCATAAAGTTTTAAATGTACAGTATTTCATCTTCCGTCTCAGTGTTTACTCATCATCACCGTGCCGTTTGGCTCATGAATTATTATATGACATTAGACTAATCCACACCATATAAACATATGAACCATTTGGGATTTTTTTGCTGAAATTCTCAGTGAATCTCACTTAAGCCTGCCCCATCTGAGCTGAGAATCACATTTTCCAGGTGACATGTCCTGGGGATGTTTCTCTGTGTGGGGGAGGATTGGGTACAGGTGTAAATGATCTGAAACAGCCAAACAGCAATTAAAAAAGTAGAAGCCTTCATGAAACAAAATGAACCCTCACTGTTTAGGGCGACAACAGAAACTTTAGTTATTTTTGTGTTTCGATGTTAATGGCGTCTTTTCCTCTCCTCGAAAAGAATAGCTCAAGTAAACTAATTGGTTTTCACACTAAACATAAATACACATATACACAAATGCAGTCAGTGTAACATCTGAGCTTTTAACTTTCACATATTTGGAAATTACAAGTTCATTAAACACTTTATACAGTGACTTTTCTGTAGAACTTTGAAAAAACAGAGGGGTATGAAAAGTAGTGCAAAAATAGAATAAGCTCTGTATCTTATCATGATGTATAACACAGGCCTCCTCCATAAATAATAGTCTTTGATACATAAGCAGTCTGGCCTGAACACTGCGCTCCATGTGAGACTCCATTTATTTTGCTTGTACTTAATCAAGGTTAAGCGACAGTTTAATCCTTTCTCAGTGCAGATTAGAAAAAAGTCCTCCAAAGATGACCAAAGACATGGGCCAAACTTCTTTTGTGTTCCTTGCCTGGATAAACATCTAGATCTGAATATGCAATTTAATCCAAACTCATGAATTAAAAGTGAGACGCCAACTTAAAACATAAAAAAGAGGAAATAGTCGATAATAAGAGCATTATGAGATCTCCCACCGGGGCCTAGTCCAGAGAGAGTCTGCTTCAGAGAGCCAAACCTTTAAGTTGTTT